>LPNX010836630.1:146380-221064 GCA_001517045.1 Pseudotsuga menziesii | reverse complement strand
TATAAATTTATAATAAAATATAAATAAACTATTCTCACAACAATGATATTAATTTATAGTTTTATAAGCTATTATTTCTCATTTCCTATTTATGCTAGTCTGTAAAGAAACTTGCATATTTTCATAACATAAGTCAAGAATATTACTAGAAGTATGTAAGGAAGCTTGAATATGCTTGTTTTATGCTACATTGCAATAACCTATATCGTATTTGAATGGATATTTTTTAATTAATTTTTGTTTTAATTTCTTTCAAATTGTAATTATATTTGTTTTATCATATATTTTTATAGAAAAATTATCCTATTGCTATATATTTTCATTGTTTTACAAATTTGCATTATTTCTCTAAATTGTAGAAGCCTTCTACTACTAGAAAGCCCTTACACTCAACAAAACAATTTTCTATCTTTCTACTAAATAGTTATGCATATATAATATTTCTCAACCATCAACAAATCTAGATGTTCAAAATTAACAAGTAGCCTCAACTCCACTTTTCTTAATTGTACATATTCCATTTCTAGTTTTTTCCTTTCTTTGAAAGCTTGACTTACCTTACTATGTGTCACGTCGCTGCAACTTAACTTCTTGTTAAGCTCTTCTTCTTGTAGGACACTCACACACTTGACTAAAATAATTATTATAATTATTAATAACAATATTAAAGCCTAACCTTTTAAATCATAGAATTGGAAAATCAACTTGAAGTTATTTACATATACTTAATGATATGGAATTTCATAACTAATCAATATATGTTGCACATCAAACCCAACTAATACACAATTTTCCTTGAGAATAGTGCTTACTTATTTTGACAATATATAATCAACTTCATTGCATTACTTCGATTGTAGGCCTCACTAATCCTCTTTCCTTTTCAATTTATTATGAAATGTAGTAAGCAACTTGGCCTACACCCATTTCCTTTTGGTTCAATTAGAACAAGTTGGGCTTAAGTCTATTTCAGTTATTGTGAAGCTTCTATAAATAATGATAAGGTTAAGAACATGTACTATCCAAAGACTTTTAATTAGTCAAAGTCTCAAATCTATGTAATCTTAAACTAATGATATAGGCATATTTTAAATTCTATCATACAATTCATTTGAGAGCTTAGCTTTATTTATTTTTGTCTCCTTTTTTTTCTTAATATTTTCCTACTTTTTCCCTACTACATTAAATTAAATATCAACTTAGATTAAAACATTTCTTAGAGGCAGGTATATGCAGCTTTGCTTCTAATTTCACTTGTTTTAATTATGTAATTAACGCATATGAATATAACATTTGATCTAGAATGAGCCATAACATTTTTGAGTCATTTTGATATTACCGTCCAATCAATAAAGGAGCGTGCTAATTTCACCAAGAGAAAAGAGACGTATTTTACCAGTTAAAATAATTAAAAAGGCTTAACATAATGAAACAATAACATAATTTTTTTTTTAACTTATTAGAAAGAAATAAAAAATCAAATCAAAACTACCCAATAGCATAATTGCAAAACAAAATATAATTATAAAACAAAATACACTTTTCAACTTAATATGAATGATATATACAAACAAATAATTTTATTAAATTAAAATAAATTATATTAAAATAGAATGGTTACACCCTTTTTGTAAATTAGTCACTTTTTATTTTATTTTTATTAAAATTTAAATACATTTTAATGTGAATATAGTATTATTTAAATATATCATTAAAATTCATTTCATATGAATTACTTTATGTTTTGTTTTAAAATTCATTTCATATTGCATGTTTTTTCATTAAAAGTTATTTGAATTGCAAAAGAGGTTAGAAATGTGTATATTTAAATTAATCAAGTATGGCTTTATATAACTTTTAAAATAAATTATTTTGTTTAATAATAAATATTTATAAAACAAGTTTATTTATTAATAAATTCATCAATATCTCTCATATATATGGTTAAAATGAAATCAAATTTGGTTTACTTGACTTTAAGAAAAACTAAAAGAAATTTATTATTTAATTTGTTTCAAAATTTTATTTTTATTCTCAAAGAACTTAAAGAGAAGCATTCCTAACTTATCATAGTTTTGAGAAGTTAGAAGGTTACAGGTTTTGAAACCGATACCTAATGTGAGTTGGGATAATTTTAAGAACACCCTCAAATTTTATATGTATAATAAATAGGCCATTTTCCCTAATTTGAAGGGTATTTGATTAATAATATATATATATATGGCTAATCTTTCATTCTATTATAGAGTCTTGCAAAATCTTGGTGAATTTTTTACTAACTTATATTATAAGATATTGTAAAATCTTGGTGCTATTTCACTGAATTATAAAATATTATAAAAACTTAGTGAACCTTTCATCAAATTATAAAACCTTATAACATTTTGGTGAATCTTTTTCTAACTCGGCTTTTGATTTTGCAAATTACTAAGGTAGTGCAATAGAAGAGCATATACAAGAGCTCGACTCTCTTGACTCCCAAACCCTCAAATGAACAAATGCATGAATAACGAGAGGAGGGGTTTATTTATACAAGTCACAAGTAGTATTGGGTCACTCACAACTGGAGGTGTTGGTGAAACACAACTACACTAACTAGATTTAGGGCAAGTGGGGAATCCACCATTTATATCATCCCTTAGGAGCCTCCATTACTAGACATTGGGGTGAATGAATGATTTCACTATAATTTTTCTATAAATTGGGAAGAAAGATAGACTGGAGGGAGATTTTGCTAGGTTGAAAAATATTTTTTTCTATTTCTCTCAAGAATATACAGGAAGCTATTCATTTTGGATTTATTTTTTTTCTAATAAATATTGGGTGAATATATTTTAGCTGAAAAAACCCTTTCGATATAAGAAAATAACCCACTATTTTTTGTAACTCCCTTAATATAGCCCCTAAAATTTTCCATGAGTGTACCTAGGGTATTATAAGAGAAAGTGATTTCTTCATCAACTCTCATAGTCTCACAAAGATGATATATAGTTTCAACCTGATTTTTAGGAGTTGTCCAATTCCCAATTTCACTGTGGATCTCATTAGAGTTCATTCTTATCTCGACAATATTAATTTTCTTCTTTGAATTAGTTAAAACTGAGGGGTATCTTTGAACTTCTAGATTAGGTTTAATGACATCCTTATAGTAGATTTCACTTTCCTTTAATTTTCTAAATCATCCTTGCACCAAAATTTCTATTTAAACTTAGATGTAATAATATTTTTTATGTTATCAATATTTTGCAAAGTGACATTTTCGCCAATCCCCCTAGTTTAACCATGCCATGGCATATCTATGCCAATCCCGCTTGAGACACAGTAGGTTTTGGATGGAATTTAAAACAATTTTAGGAAGTCTATGGTCTCCCATGTTGTTTATATCACACAGTTGTACATCAGGTTCCTAGTCATAGCCATGCTCCCAATGGGGGAGACATTAGAGGAAATTTCAACTCAAAATGTGCATTTTAAATCTAATTCAAATTCCATGTCATCATGTGTTAGCCAATGAAATTGATTTAAATTTGAAATAGCATAGAGGTATTAAACACTTTTTTAATATAAATTTAGGGATAGGTATCATAAAAAAATCTACTTTTTTTGTTTGTATTTTTGACATATCTCCTCGTGTTTTTACTCAAATTTCGAACGGGAGAGCTCGTTTGATGAGGAATTAAATTACGGATCCAACGAGTGCCCACTCGGCATACTTTTGACGGACCCCGCTCCCTCAAAAACAAGAAATACCTAAAAAAATGTGATGATGACATCATCAACACATTTTTTTAGGTATTTCTTGTTTTTGGGGTAGTGGAACTCATCATCACATTTTTTCAGGGATTTCTTGTTTTTGGGGGAGCGAGGTCCATCAAAAGTATGCCGAGTGGGTAGTCGTTGGATGCGTAATTTAATTCTGCATCCAACGAGCTCTCCCAATCGAAATTTGAGTAAAAACACGAGGAGATATGTAAAAAATACACACAAAAAAACAGTTTTTTTCTTTTCTTCCTCCTAAATTAATAAATATTATTTTATTATTTTAACTATTATTTTATTAATTTTTCTTAGGAGGCCGATTTTGAGTTGAAATTTCCTCTAGTGGCCCCACTTCTATGAAGAGAATATGATAGGGCGTATTTCTTTTAATTCTAAGGTTATATGGTATAAAACACTTTTGGATTTGTTCATTTTTTCTCCAAGATTCTCTGGATATATTGCAACCCCAAAATTCACAGTCATATAAGATAATGGGAGTGACAAGAATTTCAAAGAGGAACTTCTTTTTATCCCAATTTACAAGGTTTGTCGAGTTACAGTTTTTTTCAAGACCAAAGTAATATTTTCACCCTCCATTAATCATTTTCTTAATGCTATAGTTCTTGAATTGAGCTTTGATGAATGTCAATTATGATATATTTGTAAGAAGTCACTTCCTCCATGTTTATGTTTTCATATAAAAAATTAGCGTCAAAGCCCTTCTTGGATTTGATAATCATAACTTTTGTTTTGTTGCTGTTAACCTTCATGCCCATATTAGAACAAAATTCCTTGAGAATTCTTAATTTCTTATCAAGATCTAAGGGACACCTTGCCATAAGAACAATATCATCAACATAGAGAAGAAGGATGATGACTATTCCAAATAAGGTTGTGCTAGTGCAACCTGCTTCCTCTAAGCATCTCTCTAACTTATCATTGTAAATGCCAAAGAGGGTAGTGGAGAGGGGGCAACCTTTCTTAACTCAAATATCACAATTAATATCTTTTGACTCCCCCTTGATGTTATTTAATTTGGAAATGACATTCTCATATAATCTTATCATAGCTATTCTCAACTCAAAATGAATCTTTAGCTCTTCTAATCTATTCCACATGTTATTTCTAGGCACTATATCAAAATATTTTCTAAATTCCATGAATCAATAAAAGAGATTGGATTTATTACTATGACACTCCTTTGCAATGAAGTGTGACAAAGTGGTCCATGGTTGAGTGATTCCTTCTTAAACCTGCATGGCCTTTAACTATATTCCCCTCACTTTCGAGCCATATGTTGTACTTCCTTTCCAAAATAATACTATATAACTTGGATAAAAGAGGGCTATTCATAATGGTTGGATAATTAGAGGGGTTATTTTTGTCACACCTTTTTAAAATGGGAAATATGAGGCTTTGATTCCAAGGCATAGGGAACCCTTGTCTGGCTACTAGATTGAAGAGCTTGCGAATGTAAGGGATGAGGATGGGGCCTCCCCTGTAAGGATGGATTGAATTTTATATTTGACATTAGAGGACTCATAAATAATTTTAAGATAGGATTTCCAGTCCTTCAAATATATAGCATTATTTTCTTTTGTTTTGCAAGTTAGAATTTTCCTCCATAATTTCTTAGGGGTCGTCTTAGATAAGTGTAAAATATTTTCTTGTCTTTTTACATAACATAATTATTTTTATTTTAATTATGGTTTTTTTACCTATTTATATTGTAACCTCTTAGGGACTCATCAATAGCTTCCTTAATTTCTCTTCGTGCAATATGGAAATCTTTATCATACGAAGGGTTGTTTCTTATATTTTTGGTTTTACTCGGAACTTCAATAGAGAACTGGTTGATGGTAGAAAAGAGGGTCACGGTAAAATTATGATAGAGGTCCTAAATGTTGTACTTACTCTATAGAGGAAACATATCATTTAAAAAAGATCCTTTTTATTTCTATGAAAGATCAAGTGTTTATGGCTTTCAAAATGTTCTTCTATTGGATCACTACGCACATCTAAACTAACTTTATACAGATAAAATTCTATGATTTAAGCCAGGATCGTGGCCGTTTAATATGTCAAAATTTATTGTTTTGCTGTATAAAGGTATACTAGATATAAAATAATCTACCACGATACTTCCAAGACCATGAATACAAGTCATCGATCTAGATTTTGGACATTACATTAGACTGTTGCAAACTATGAGATTTTGAGCACAACAAATTTTGAATAGATAAGAATTGAACGAGTTTTCACCTAGATTTTCAAACCTTCTTTGATACCTGCCGAGTCAAGATTCGCGTCTAACCAAAGAGGATTACGTTTAGAATAGTTTCTTAAATGAATAGCTTGGGTACTTGAAGTTAGAGAATTAAATTCCTCCATTAAGAGGATATTTCCTACATACCTCAGACTAGAAATATAATTCTCTAACCCATTATATGAAAGTTTTTATTTAAATTGCAATTATAGTAAAAGTTATAATTAATAGGGAAAAAATAACATTTGGTTATGTAGGTTTTTTTAGCATTAATATCTTTTGATACCCAACCAAATATATTGGTTGAAAGGATCTTTGTTATAAAGTCTAACATGGGGGAAGATATGTTTTTTGATGTAGCAAGTTATGCCTCCAATTCCTCTACGATGGGATCTCTTGTTCCAAATTGACAATAGTACGAAACAATATATTTTATGGATCTCAGATTCTTCATGCTCCCAAGTTTCAATAAGTAATATAATATAGATTTCACTTGGGATCTAATTTAACCCGAGGGCCTTTGTTTCATGGGAATCCCCGATAGTTCCGAAAAAGGATCTAGAGTGAGCCAAATTGTTATTTTTTAACATATTTTTGGTATCTATATATGATGATCATTTTTCTATTTATCATTAATACCCATTTTACTTCCTTCCTGGATTATTTTACCTTTTGAACCTCATTCCTTAATTTGTCTTAATATTCTAGAACGAGATCTTCATTTATAAATATTCTTGATCCTTTTAGATGTGAGATTTTTTTGAGCATGCCATATTTATGGTCTATAGAGCTAACCTTAACCCATATTAGTATATTTCTCTTCTCAATTAATTTTCCCAATATCTTTGCTTCAATGATACAAGTACTTTTTATTTGTATAGCTCTGTCTTGACCACGACTAGTGTATCCTCCTCTACCTCTTTGCTTAGACCAAAAATTACAAGGTTTAAGACTCTTATGTTATTCTCATAAGAGTTGAGCATGGTAGAATGTGTGAGAATTCGTATTCCTTAGAAGCATGGTTTGCAACACTCTTCACTATAATATTCCTAGTTGAGATATATGAGATCTCCACTGAGTCAGGACCAAATACAAGTTGCTTTGGCGAGCCAGTATGTGTCATCTGATAAACAGATAAAAAATTTGTTGCAAGGGAGGGCACATAGAGTACATTCTTAAACTCATCATGTTGTATTTTAATAGAAACTCTACCTATTGTTGGGATATTTGAATTATCCCCCATATGAATGCTAGGTCCTTCTGATAGATCTAGAGTAGTGAAGGATTCTTTGGAGGAAACCATGTGGTTGGATGCTCCATAATCTATGAATTAATCCTTTGACTGAGTGAATCCTGTTTTCAAAGCATGGCACCTCTTATATTATTCATTCTTCTCTCTAGCTTCAGACATCTCTACACCTTTTGGAAGGGTAATATTGTTTTGTTCAAGGAGTTTTGTTAACTATTCGATGGTCTTCTTCATGTAACGACTCTCTGGATGGAAGCCTCTCATACAATATGGACACTTAGTCTTCTCAAATTTCTTCTTTTTCTTGGAACCTGAGGCTCCATCGAAAGATATCCGATTTTCCTTTGGATTCAAATCAGTGGTTTTGGTCTCCTCCCCTTTTTTCTTCTTT
Source organism: Pseudotsuga menziesii (assembly GCA_001517045.1). Lineage (NCBI taxonomy): Eukaryota > Viridiplantae > Streptophyta > Pinopsida > Pinales > Pinaceae > Pseudotsuga > Pseudotsuga menziesii. The sequence goes on along the minus strand of LPNX010836630.1, from coordinate 213,399 downwards.
ATTGTTTCCACATTGTGTGAGTCTATCACTAAGAGTGCTAGGTTCTTGGAGGTTCGAAGCACTCCCATTTGAACCAATTTATCTTTATCTTGTATTAAGGACTTATCAAAAACATCTAGGGAAGGAATCTTCCAATTAGGGATGGAAGATATTCTAGAGTGGAATGTAGGGAAAAACATTGAGTACTCAGATCCAAGATTGTTCAGTACAGACAACAAAAGCTGGTCATCTTTCCTCCTCTAATCCACATTGTTTGAATTATGGTACTAGTGACTTGTATTTTGTGAATAATTGTTGCATCGATTTGAAACTGCTGGGTTGTAATGCAATGAACTCATTATCCAATATGTGCCCTCAAAGCTCATCTTCTTTTCCAAACAAATATTCAAGCTTCTCCCAAGCATCCTTCGGAGTCCTTAGTCCCTCAAGTTGGAATAAAATATCTTAGGAGATATGAGTTCACATGAAGCCGAAGGCCTCATTAAGCCAATTCAAAATTGCGTTCTTTTCAACATGTTGTTGGGGCTTAGTTTCTATGCCCATCATCATCCTGTATAGGCCATGATTGCGCAAGGACACCTGCATATCTTCCCTCCAATAAGAGTAGTTGAAGGCTGTAATGATTCAAGGTATGAGACATGAAGAATCCATCTTTTTGTATGCTGAAATAGTCAATTCCATAAGAATCTACATAGGTACCTGCAATAACACTACAAAAACCAAATTGAATTTTCAATTATGTCACTTTGGAGCCTTTACACCTCAACATGCACACTTTCTCAGATTTCATCACACCTGGATAGACTTCTATAAACAAAATTTAGAGGGAGCAAGGCTATCATTCCAGGATTTATGTGGAAACTATGATGCTTCTGGTGTATAATAGAGATCAGAAAAGACTTGTTGCTATCCTGAACAAGGCTTTGATACCATGTTGAACTTGTGAACCATTGATCTACAAGAAAATGTGACCAATTGTGAAGTAGGATTATGCAATGGAATATCAAGAACAATGTACATTGAACAAGACAAATTTGGACAAATATGATAAGAATTGATAAGTTAATTACAACATTAATCTTCATTAATAATAAATAATACAATGATTATACTATAAATAGAATTTGAATGATGTGGATAGGATTCGAATCTACCAACTCAAGCTGACTAAATAGCTAACTAAAGATGATTGAATAATTAACTAAAGATGACTGAATAGCTAACTAGGTGTGTCTAAATCACTACATGGGATCCACTAGTCTAACTCCTAATGTCTAAATCAGTCTACAATCAATTAAACTAATGAGGTAGGTGTAAAAAGGCACTACTTCCCCCTGAATCCATGTAAAACATGCGCTATACTAAGTAAGAGTGATCTAACTGATTGTAACTGGAGGTTGACTCAGCATAACTGCCTACCTACCACAACCAACTGGTGGAGGATTTTGGTGGCACTCAGAGTGGTCTCCTATAATGTAGGGATTGGTCTCATATGTACATAAATGCATACATGAACATGCAGTAAGTGGCAGTTAACCTCTATATGTGTTCCCCACACTCTAGTATAGTAATAATGTCTCCCTAAGTTAGGCAAGATGATCAAATAGACTATATATGGACAAGGGAGGATTAAATAATCCTAACAAAAAAATGGTGAAACAATGGACCCAAATGAAAAAAATCATGTAATACACTAATGTCTAAGAAATATTTGAAAGGAAATATGAACAAAAACCCAAAAACTACTAATGAAATTGATCATCCAAGTTTTTCTAAAGAAGGTTCAAAGCCCCTCAAATTCAAATGAAAATATCCCAAATCCTCTCAATATTTCTTCTAACAGGCCCTAAAACGTATCAACAAGTGTTTGGTTTTCAACTTAAGGTCTGGAAAGTATACCCTCATCCCAATCAAAGGCCTAAATCAACAATTTTTAATTTTTTTCATTCCCAAGATAAATGCACACAAAATTTTCAAATATTCAAAACATCCCCAAATTTTGATCAAAAATATATGAAAATACTATCTAAAATCTATGTTAGAGGATTCTTAAGCCATCTACAACAGAAGAAACCAATAAAAATGGTCCAAAACTAAAGATTCTACCACAAAAAATCAAGATTCCATGACTCTTCTTCACTATGGTCAGTGCACTATTGTATTGATGCACATAGTGTCGCCAACGCACTTAAGTGAGTCAAACAAGGCACTAGAGGAGGTTGGAACTCTATGTAGTCTAGGTAAGGGCGTTAACACGGTCAAGTGAACAAAAATTAAGATCCGGGCCTAAATTTCTTGAAAAATGAAATTCTAAAGGTGGAATCAGGGAGGTTTTGGACTCCAAAACTGAACTAAAGCCTATAAAGACAAACATCAAGAATGCATTAAAATATTTAAATGTAAGAAACAACCAAAAATGGGGAACTAATCAATAATGCAATAAATCAAGACTTAAACCTCCAAGCTCCCTAGTATGGTCTCCAATTTGTTAGTAGAGATCACTGCAGGGACATGTCTACAACATTATTTGTCCTTTACTATAGGGTAGTGAGTCCTAATCGACGGAAATACATGCAATAATTTGAAAGTTTCTTAATATTCCTAATATTTTCCAAAGAGTAGGGAGGGGAGGAAGAAAGGAAAGAACCTCTTGAAGCATGTCATTTGTAGATGATCCTGTGCTTGAGCATCCATGTCCTCTAGGTCTCAATTTTCAGCTTTCTTTCTAGTTCCTTACCTCTAGCTCTTGAAAACCTTGAAATTTTTTTAAAACTATCTACCAAATCATGATCAAAATAAATGAAAATACATAGATTCAATCTCAAAGTTTGGGAGAAACTATAATTGCCTCATATTGAAAATAAGAAGAAAGTGATTCAACCTAGTGATATAGGTGAATTCCTTTCCCCTTTTCTCTAAACCATCCTTCTTCATGTATGCTAATGATCAACAAAAAATTGATGTGAAAAAAGAATCTATCTAGCCTCCAAGTTCTTCATCATTCCTTTTATTTTCTCTTTGTCCTCCTTCTGTTCACCTCATATGCCTTTCTTATATAGCATTGTGGTTTGTGCTCTCAATCATTAACCATGAATCTAGGATTAATGTTTTTGATGTATTTTGATAATTTTCTTCAAAAACCCCACAATACCTATTTTTTCTGGCATTTTTATGTATGACAAGCATTCTTTCTGGAAACTAGGTTTTGTCCCTTAAGTAGTCTTGATATTGAGCTCTTTAAAACAACCATTTTCTTCACATACTTCTTCCTTTGCAGAAGCAGTGGTTCGATGAGGGATCAAAGCTCTCAATTTGTTCTGAATTTTGGTCTTCACATTGTGGGTGAATTGAAGGCATGTTTTCAGGCCATCATCCTCAGGGGTGTTAATTTTATTGTTAACAGATGCCCCCTAATGTGTAGGTCTGAAGCTATGTTGAGGGACAAAATACATTGATTTCACTTTTATTCTAATACTCTTTAGTGATCAAGGAAGGATGGAAAATGATGGTTTATGGATGCAAGAGTTGGAGAAACACCTACAAGTCAAAAAAGGAAATTTCTCAAATATACAATATCTTCCTGAGGTGGGCATACGAAGGGATTTGTTCAATCCCCCCCATCATGTGAAGTGAAAAGTTCATTTTTTTGTTGGTGAGGGAGCTTTCATGAGCTTTCAATGTTCAACAAATATTTGATATCCTGTATTTTTTATAGTCATGCAAATTTTCAAGGAAAACCCATGCTACAATAGAATTGGTAAAGAACTAATAACTTGTGTTGTAGTGTAAGTGCACAGACATTTAGTCACATGACCTCTTCTTTTGACTATTCTTTGGAATTTTTGGACTCATATCACTTTCTAGATCTAATGAGGATGTCTTCAGTTGTCTGCATGCTATACTTTGATGACACCTTACTGTAAGATTAGCTAAATAGTTGCATGTGTACAAAATTTAATCATTAACAGAGTATCTGCTTAAAACTCATTAATCCTTTGTCCCTCTTTCCCCTTAGCAAAATTGTTTTGTCTAGTACTATAAGAAATATAGTTATTCCAACAAGTATTTGGGAAAGGTTGAATGAGGACACCTACCATGGTTATTCCAATCCTACCTCAGTGGACCTAGGAAACCTAAAGAGAGGGGACCCTGGAGGTACCCTGCATATGTGAAACTTTGGGGCAGTGTCCTGAGCTTCCATCGGTCTAACGATTATTTATTCCTCACAAAACCTAGTTTGTCAAATCATGTGACAACATGGCTGCAAACAACAACTATATAATGTGTTCTACTTCCCTCTTAACTAGTAACCCTATAATTCCCTAGAACACTCCCTTGTATTCCTAAAAAACCTATTCCTACTAATTTTTCTTCTATTTATTACATCCCTACAAGGATTTCTTTACTTTAAATTATTCATTTCCTTTTTTATTCTCTCATAATAAGAGTAATACAAAATTCCTACTATAACTTAGACCAATTTCTTACCTTGGTTAGAACTTACTCGAGAGATATTGTATTTACCTTTCTATGTATTGATGAGAAAGGAATTCCCATCCTTTAATAGGAAATACCACTCATATTTCTCTCCTCATGAATAGTTCATCCCTCATGTGCATGGAGGGGCCTCCAAGAACTACACCATACAGATCAAATGTTATTATGTCTACCTCCACTTTATTAATATAGTCTTCAATTATTGGAAAAATTGTCTTGTAACACTTCTTAGGACCCTAATATTTCCATTCTTATTTACCCATCCTAATGGATATGAATGAGGATGGTCGTGAATTTGGAAATCCAAGTTTGCTAACTAGATCTTACATTATAATGTTGGTGTTAGAAAAACTGGATGGTAGAGCAATAACAATAAAACACATTAACACATTATAAGAGCGACACCAATATAATGTAGTTCACCCAATATGGGATACATCCACATAGAAATTTCTAGTCCTTTATTATTATATCATCCAATAAAATGAATGGATACAACCTACAACAACCTCATTTAACTTCATATTCACTCTCTCAAAGTCTCTCTCACACAATCATGAAGATCATTTACAATGGTACTATACAATACATAATCGTATCACAATGATTTCCCTTTATAGGGGAATTACCATGGGAAAATACCATGGTCCCATAAATTTTTGGCCAACAAACATCCCAAAAAATTTATTTCAAGGGCTTTACCACTGAACCCCTTTTCTCGAGGGAGCTTCCCTAGGACCCCTGCATCAAAAAACAATTCAAGGGATTCTCCCTCGAAACGATTTTCTAGCAAGCGATTCCCTCGCACCCCCTGTTGTTACGGAGAGAAATTCCTATGGCTTGGGGTACCACAACAGACAGCTAGACTCCAAAAATAAATCTTCTACAATATGCAATAGAAATAAACAATCTAACACTAAAGGATCGAACCTCGTACCTTATTCCGGACGGTTGAAGTAGATCCCCGTTGAGCTTTCCAATCTTCAGCTTGAATTGTTATAGCACGTCCTCAACAACAAGTAAAAAATACAAGCATACTATATTTCATGGTGTTAGATCTATTCTAGCATATATAATCAATAATGTAAAAGCATTTGACATATTCCAATGGAAACAATATTCATTCAAATACACATTACTGGACAGGAAAAGATATTTCTATTAATAAGAATCAGAGATTACAAGTGACAACCTCTGACGGCACGTCTGCGAACCGGAGAAACTGAATCCCCCACTTGGGCCTCCACCACCTCAATCCTCCATCACTTCGATAGCAAGCTTACTAACAATGGGAAATCTTGGGAAGAACACAACAGTGCTCCAAGGGACAAAGGGATGCAGACTCAAGCATAAAGTTCTGGCAACAATGGACTATAATTTCGATGCTCTAAACTTTCTCTTCTNAAAGTTCTGGCAACAATGGACTATAATTTCGATGCTCTCAACTTTCTCTTCTGCTTTCAATGTACCAAGGGGTTCCTTATATAGCTCTTCAAAGGGATAGTGAAGGGTCGAATCCGTACGATCTCAAGGCATATGGAAGGCCAGGAGTCATATGAGTCGGATCCAAGTCAAGGAACAGTCCAAAAGGATTTGGATTTATGCACACATCCCGATGTACGCGACTATCGAGGGAATATCCGCGTATGTACGCGGTTATCGGGAAAAAAGCCGCGTATATCAATATTATAATGTTCTTTGGGGATGATTAAGGTAACATCAAAAGATATAAAGTGGTCCAAAGGGGATAATGAGTCTGCAGCGGGACAAGGGAAGGCCATACAATGTGTGATTCACCTAGTGTGGTGAAATACGCTATAACACCTGTTGGGATGAGTGTATAATAAAAATGGGGTACAAAATCAACTAAACAATAACATATTTGAATCAGGAATATCAGGCTCCACAACAAACAATATCCCACTTGAAGACTGATCACAACAACTCCTTCGTTGTTGCACTTACTCGACTATGCTATGAACCTTGGACCTCACAAATTTATCATATTAAGCTTCACTCTTGAAGGCCAACTAAAACTAAGAAGGAGCTCAATTTCTCTCTGGTTACTACATTTTTCAACTTGTATGCAAGATTATGGATAGTGTGTACATCTTTTCCAAATTCAACAGTTCATCTTCCAGAATAGATCATATGAAATGGTGCTTGAGATGTATATGTTTAGTCTTCAAATGGAAGGATGAGTTATTTGCAAGATGAATGGAACTCTAGATGTCATTATACAACCTTATATTCCCCTACTTATTACCCAATTCCTCCATGAACCTCTGCAACCAAATCATATATTATTAGGCTCTATAGTAGAAACATACTCTGCTTCCGTTGTTGGAAGTGCAACAACCTTTTGTAGTTTTTAAATCCAACTTATTGTTTTTCCACTTAGAGTAAAAACATAGCCTAGGGTTCTCTGTTATCAACCCAAATGGCACTTCTCCATCTGAGTGCCAACACTTCATATGTTGGTACACAAAAGGACACTTTTGGATTGAAGGTTTCCTAAACACTATAGATGGGCATGATATGAGATGCATTCACTATCCAACCAGCTTGCCATTTTACCTTTCTATATGTTGATTTCCATACGCAACTATCTCCATAGCAAATCGCGTACATAAGTGACTATCTTCTTTGACAACCCACGTACTATACGCGACTATGATCATTGCAACCCGCATACAGATATGTACGTGGGTTTCCCTTACAACGACTTGCATGTCATACATGGGTTGCCAGTATCAATAGTCGCATACACATACATTCGACATTAAAAATAATAAAACACGATTAATGGAGATTTGTTGAGCCCTAATCATTAACTATCTCAACTGTCTCAACTTCCTCAACCTTCAAAACTGCTCTATTTCCCAAAGTATAAATAGAGGCCTTGGGGAGGGCATTAATCAATCTGTTGCAGCTGCAACATTTTTTCCCCAAAATTCCAAAAAATTTCGAGTCCCTCCTTTTTCTTACATTGGTTTATTTTTTGTTGATTTGGTTTAATGATTCTTCAGAAATACTTTTCTTGATGCCAAAAATGATCCACTACTTGTTTAAGTTTACCACTGCATTTGAATGCGTTTTGAGTGTTTGAGTCAGAATTTTATTTACTTGTTCTCCCACCGTTACGGAAAATTAATAAGCAACTAGCTTCGATAATTTTCTCTGATGCATTTTGGCTCAATCAGCTGACTTTTGGATTCACGTTGGAACATTTTGTTCCTGCATTCTCCACAGTTGCGGACGGTGGACTACGAAGTTCCCCGACAAATGTATTAGCTTTTCAACCCCGCTTTGTTGTTTCGTTAATCCTTAAGTTTTTGGCTTCCGCCGTTTCAGCTGCAACAAGAACTATCTTTCCAGACATTCAGTTGATTTTTCCTCTGATTTAGAGTTTACCTATTGCAGAATGCGATGTCCTTTATGTTTTTTCCATTGTGGCTCCTTATCCTTCTACCGCTCCGACGTTTAGTCTTGCGATCTTCGATGCGTTATTGGTTTCTCCCGGGTTTCTTGACAATTATTTTAGTTGTTTTACCACCCGACGTTGCGGGCAAAGATGTTGCTATGACCTCCGATCATTATGTTTTCACCTTCCGATGCCTTCTCCCGCCGCTCATGGGTGACCGTATATATATGGGGTCGATTAGGGTGATTATTCCATTGCTATTTTGGACTGTCGTGCACTGTCGTTCTGCTCAAGCTCGCTAGGACCCCACTATCGGTGTACCCTTGTTCCCAGGTGTTATATAGCGGAATGGCACCTCTCCGTCCGAGTGCTGACATCCCTCAGGTCGGCACACAAAAGGACACTTATGGATTGAGGTTTTCCTAGTTTCATTATACCTTGGTTGATGATGAAATACATTACCTATATGCCCAGCTGGTTACTTTGCTATTTTGATATTTTGAGTGCATGCACGACTATCTCTATTGGCATCTCACGCATATGCGTGAGTATTATGTTCAGCAGGTCGCGCATACATCTATGCGCAGGTTGCATTTGTATAGAGTCACGCATCATGCGCGGGTTGCTCTACTACAGACCCGCGCATGCTTTCCTCAAAATTAGTTTTTAAAAACATGAGTTAATGGGAGATTAGTTGTTTCATTTACCTTAATCCCATTAATTGCTATAACCTCCCTAACCTTCGAGAACTGCCTCATTTCCTTCAGATAAATAGAGGCCTTGGGGAGGGTTTTAGACATTCATACTTGGAGAGCAAAGTTATGCTGGTGGAATTTCTACAGAATCTTTGGAGCAGAGAAACTCAGAGTCCTTTGGTGACAGAGGAGTCCCTTGTTCAGACATTGGGTTGTAACCTAAACTCCCTCTATTATTGTTAATAAAGCAGATTACTTCTTCCATATTGTGTTTCATGTGTTGTGGCTTGGTAAATGTTTATATTTCATTATAATATGTGATTTGCCTAACCTGTATATTTATATATGAATCATACTGTATATTGGAAGAATCTTTGTTAACAAGTTGAAGGAGGAACTATCCTGAAGATTGTAGAAGTGAAGCAAAGAGGAAGGAGTTAGCTTGGATCAACCTTCGTTTATTACAAGTAAGTTCCTGCTACTTCCCTATTTCCCATTTGTGCTTTTATAATCAAATTGTCTACAAGATCATAGTATGTTGGTAACCCCCAGACCTAGGTTATTAGGTGAATTATCCATTACAACACCAGGTGTCTCAACTATGGAAGCCTAGCAGTCTTCCTCCCGCCAGTTGCGCAGTAGTGCCAGGTAGGCTCTTGTACGCATTATCCCGTTCCGTTTGAATGCACGTTTTGATTATTATTCCACGGTTAGGTTTTCGCGACCGTTTTTTCTTGGTCCCCGTAGTTTACATGTATATATGCTGGGGGTGTGTAGCGTAACTGTCAGTGGGGGAGTTTTGTGGCCCATGGGGTAGTTTTCCTTCGCGGCCGTTATGATTGATGACCCTGCACTTGGTGGTTGGGGAAATTGGTGCAGGAAGTCGTTACGCTGTCTGCACCAATCTGCCCAAATTTTTGATGGGCCATGTGGGGAAGGTTTTTGATGGTTTCCCTGTGAAATGTTGGACTGGTTTCCCCCACTTAGGTTTCCCACATCCTTAAACCAAGGTCCTGCTTTACCTCACTGTTTCGAAGTGACCCAGTTCACGACCTGATTCGAATCCAATCCGGTCTAGAGGGGAATAGCACCGCACAGCATTAGACGGACCATAGATGGCATGCAGGTAGTGTTTTTTTGAGGCACCCCGTCGAGTAAATTGAATAGGTACCCTTGTTGTTCTACGTAGCGTAGTAGTCATGGCACCCATAGAGAGCCCGAGGGTATTTCATTACAACGTAGATTTTGTCTTCCTCTCAAGTTTTGTTCATTAAGCCATTTTCAGGATTAGACAGGAGTATTTGCATGCACATATTTGCTTCATTTAATTAATTGCCATCATGATATACATAGATGAGGTAAAACATTTTTTACATTGTTATTTCAATCTCTACAAATTATCCGAAAATAGCCTAACCATTACAATTTTATACGTGACAAGAAGATTCCGAACTTAAAATGTCAAAGCGCCAAAAGAAGAAGGCCCCTGTGGTCGAAGAGGATCTCGATGTAGAAGTCATTACCAAGACCGAATACATTTATGAAAATACCAAATGTATAACTGGTGTCGAGCCTGAGTATCAGTGGGGAGACATCTATAGGTTAATCACGCACCGAGAGGTACCCGATATAGGCTTCGAGGAAGAAGGCATATATGCCAATACAGAAAGGTCTTCACTGATGAAGATTGCTACAAGACCAGAGCTCTTTCCATGCTCTGAAGTAATTGGGTGGATTCTTCCTAGGCAATATGTAACCACCATGATCCTTGAAAATGTTGACAAACAACGCTATGCTGCCTATAGCCCAGGATATGTAGCCCTGGCCTACAACCTACCCAAAGCACAAATATTTTTAACTGAAGATTAGCTGAAAAACATCAGAATGGACCTTGTTGAGACCTTCAAGAGGATGCTCTTTCCTGGAAGAAACTTTAGAACTAGGCCAATGGGAGAATATGATACTGCAAGCTTAAGGACCGCTTACAGGTTCATTGCCTTAATGCTCAATAAAAATTTTGGAAGAGCTCATGGAAAAAGCTTCAAATTGGAGTGGATGCCGATTATTTTTTATGTCGCGACATAGGGGACCATTTTCAACTGGGCCAACATAATTTCGAATAGTATTTCATCTTGTATGGCCTCAGCTTTGGGAGGAGTGTCCAAAAAGAGGTCATAATTTTACATGAGTTCCATACTCATTGATTGCATACTGTGCAATCAATGTTTCCTCAGCCTTAGGTGCATTTGGGACCAATAAAGGACACCTGTCTACTCCACATACAAGCCACTATGGGCTCATAAGTACCACATTCACTACAGAGAGGTCTATGAACATTTTATCATGCCATTGTATACTCTTATTTTCCTGAAAGAATGTGACTACATGTCTGAGGAGGCACTACGGGTGATCAAGGAATATGCTGATTATTACCTGACTGAGGAGGGGCTCTATTTTAGAATGTTTGGAGGCTCTAGAGCACCCTCCCTACTACCCAAATATGCCACATACTATATAGTTCATAAAGAGGCCATTAGGCAAGTCTTCCTGGATGGCATAGGAAGCTTTTTGTTTGAACACAAGAAGGCTCCATATCCTCCTTTGCCTTTCAGGTTGGGGAGTTATAAGTTTACCAGAGTGAAGAAGGAAGATGAATTTGTGGAGGAATTGGAAAATTTTCATTTTGGTGAAATGCCCTTCCATAGGAATGACTCCAACAACAAGGTTGCTGAACACTGCAAAGAAGCCAATGTCCACTTTGAATACAACCACCATTGGGACAGAGAGGCATCTGTCTTCCGCAGTGCATTGAACATAACAGCCTTGAGGAAAAGGTTCAAAAAGAAGATCACCACCAAAGGTGGAAAGGGGTAGGATGAGCAAGGAAAGGCCGAGGAGGAAACCAGGAAAAGAAACGAAGAAGCCCAAAGGTTAGCCCAAGAAGCTGAGGGGTGGCTGAAGGGAGAAGAAGAAGAAAAAAGAAGAGCTACACAAGAGGCAACCAGAAAAGCGAAAGAAGACGCCAGACGTGAAGAAGAAGAAAGAAAAAGGAAGCTAGATGAGGAGATTCAGAAATAGGAGGTAGAGAGGATGAAGCTGACCTAGACAGCGACAGAACATTCAACCGTTGACATAGCCGATATTCAGACCCGGGACGTGGAGAACCTCGATGTGCAGGACCGAGAAGTACCTACTGTCAGCACACCTGGATAGTCTATGGTCCCCATACTTAGATTGGTCCCCTTTGAACAGAAGATAGGGGAAGAAGTCCCTGATTTTAATACTATATTCTATGACAAGGAAAGAGAGAGGATAGTGAAAATAACTGAAAAGAAGGTAGAAACAGGGGGTCTGTTCGGGAAGATGATAACTGATACGACCATTGTGTACGAAACAGACCGAGATCCCAGATTCACTATTAGAGCAAGGTCTGCATTGATCCATGCCATAGAGGACAATGTAGATAAGATATTGACTGATATAGACTAGTATAAGAAGTCTTCTTCTCAACTAAAGGACACACTAAGAAAGGAAAGAGAAGAAAAAAACAAGTTGAAGAGAAAATTTGAAGATGTGCAAAAGGAGATAAAGTCTTCGAAGGTTGAATTGCAGGTTCTCCAAGAAGAAAGAAGATCTATGGAGACCACCCAGGAGTGTCTCGAGAGAATAAAACAAGAATATCAGGAGCTAAGGGTGGAGAAGGAACAACTTCTAGGAAAGATAGAAGATCTAGAGCTGCAAAAGACCACCTTGGAGGCGAATGAGAGGCAATCTCGCGAACAAGAGACAAAACTTGAAGAGAAGATTGCATATTTGACAGCAATTTTTGAGGAAGCTAAAGAACAACAGGTTAATCTCCAACCTTTTAAGGAACATGTGCTGGCACAAAAGGCCATGATGCTCCAGCTGCAAACAACCATAGAAGATGAGAGATGCAGGGTTTTGCAAATAGATGGTCGGTTGGAGGAGATTTTGGAGACCTCCTCATATTTTGTTGATAGATATCAGGACATCTTGGAAGTCCTAATAGCAAGGATGGAAAGGCTAGAGGACAATGACGAAGTTCCTGCAGAGCTGCCCTCGAAAGATTGACATACCCTTAAGCATGACCACGACTTACTGGAGTTTTCTATTAACATGGCCGAGGAATTCAAAAAGGATGTTACAAAGACGAAAGGAGCATGTACAAAATTCTTCAAAAGGATTTTGATCACCTATAACCGATGCCAAGTAGAAGCTGAGCAGAGACTAGATGATTTTCCAGACCACAACTTGTTTGTGGAAATTTTGCAGAAAAGGTACCAAGAAGAGGAGAGAAAAATACAGCACATTAAAGCTCTCGATGACCAGACCTTAAGGAATGAGGTAGATCATTCCGCAGTCAATGTGCAGCTATTAGAAGATCAGCTTCATTTGAGTGCAGCCAGAATTGAAGCCATCAAGAACCAGGCTGCAAAGTTCGAGATAAATATTCATTTTTTGGAACCTTCTGAGTTTGAAGGCCTCGCCTCAGAGGCTTTATCTTGGAAGAAATTTCTAAATGCCCAAGCGGGACCCTCCTCGTGAATATTGGTTCATTTTTGTAATATGTTGTAATTTTGTAAGCACTTAATGAAAGAAAAGTATTGGAAGGTGAAAATTTGGGGAAGACTAAGAGCTATTCGTAGGCAGCCCAACAGTCTTATTCTTTTGTATAAATACAAAGGACTTAGAAGAACAAAGGGCTTTTCCCCAATAAGACAAGTAAGGAGATATTGTAAGAAGAACTACTTTATTTTCCAATAAAGAATTATTGTTTGCCTATCGAAGAAAGTGTGGTGGGACATTCAAATGTTATGCTATGGATTGGTGGAAGATGAACTATTTCATTTTTTAGTTTTTTCCATTAACAGTGAGATCGTTCTAACTCTGAGGGCCTATGTTCTTGTTTGAATGATTTCTGGTTTATTCTATGAAATTACCACCATGAGTAATGAATGTTGTTCATAAGCAATTAGCTATCTTATTGTCTAAATATCTTTAATAGTTCATGTGTTGTGTGGAGGAATATCAGCTATCTGTAATCTCTCTATATAATGCATGTACAATATACATTACTCATTGATAAGTTACATTTCAGCTCCCCGGGGATAGGTAGATAGTTAGATTTACTTTATTTCTGTGTATGTGATTTAGATACTTGTGAGTTATAAGACGAAAGGTAAGAACCTGCGCATCACTTTGTGACTACTCCTTGCATCATTTATCACCTTGCATGTTAATTAGGCATGTGCATATCATACTTTAAGTCAAAATACAAAAATATATACGGTGGACCAAGCCACAACCAATAAACCCTTTTAGTTTTGATACTTGACCTATGGTAGCTGGACCGCAAACCGGATGGATTCCCTACATTGAACAGTCACGGGCTAGTTGGGAATGTTGACTGGGGAGAATCCCTTGCTGTTGTTGCCTGTGATTTTCCAGGCCTCAACAGTTTCTAGCGCTAGAAGGAGGGCCGCTAATGCATGCCTGGCCAAGGAAACCTATTTTCCCAAGATTACCCCACCAGTAATAGTTTGGAAGAACTTGTAGAAGCAGACTTACAGGTTTTGGTTCCACCTTTGAAGTAAGTTAGCCCGGTTTCACCTTACGTTGCCCCTTACTCAGATTCCTATTCTCTCACCTTTGCTCATGGCTGGTAGAAATGTGAATCAGCCCAACCCACTGCCGTCTTCGAAAGCTATATCACCTTTGAACCTAACACCTCCATTGCATAACCTACCTCAATATTTTGAGAAGTTGCTACCTAAGTTTGATCCCAAAGAAAAGATTGTTGTGGATGACCACTTGCAAAGCTTCTATTTAGTAATAGAAGGGTTAAGGGCTGGGGAGTACGAGGATGTTGTCTGTATATTGTTCCTGCATACCCTTAAAGGAGCAGCAACATCCTGGTATTTTTGTTTTCCTACAAACTCTATCCCGGATTGGGACACCTTTGAAAGGATTTTCAGAGGTAAGTTCGCAGCCCAAAAGACACATGCCTCCCTAATGAAAGGTCTTGTTTTTTTTTTTAAATAAAAGAATGAGAAGGTACATTATTTCACTCAAAGGTTTTCAACATACCTCAAGAACTTTTCTAAAACTAACAGACCCTCAGACAAGGTCTTAATTGAATATTATACCTCAGCCCCGGGGCCTGAGCTGGCCATGTTTTCCAAAATGAAGGCCAGACCGACATTGGCAGAGACTTATGAAGAGGTTGAAAGGGTAGAGGCTGAAAGGGAAAGTATAGAAGATTATCTCGAGCTTCCTGAGGAAAAAAATGCTGGGAGGAGAGCCTTATTGCTGTCCAAATCTAAAGAGGAGCAATCACATGATTTTGAGGGAATGCTAAAAATATTTCAAAAACTCTCCAACCGAATAATAGATTTGGAGAAAGAAAGGGAAGTTTATAAAACTTATAAACTTTACTACCCAAAAGGGGAGGATAACAACCAATTGAAAATCCCCCCACCTAATCCAGCATCAATGAATATAACAGAGGTAGGGGGGACAATTTCTGCGCTTTTCACCAACAACATCATTCTAAAAAGAATTGTCCTCAATGGTTAAATTCGATGACATTGGTAATGAACCAACTCTTGGATTCTAAATTGACAAAAGACAGCAAGGGAAAATAAAAGAATAACAAGACCATAGAGAAACAAGAAGAGGATACCATGTTTTTATGGGATGGTGTCTCGCTTTTCGATACAGAAGGAAGCATTATTAAAACTGAAAACATACCAACAGCAACAAAAGACATAGATATGATAATTAAAGACCATGCAACAATTTCAAAGATTAAGAAGTTGCAAAAGAATGTCAAGAGACAAATAAATGACAATGTTAAAGATGAAACACCCGAAGTCACTACTGTCAACCAGGAAACATAACAAACTGACAAACAGGCCAAGCTTATGGAAGGACAAGTATATGTTAACAAAGAAAAAACTGAAAAAATTGAGGAGCCTAAAAACCAACCGGGGGAAGAAGACATCGAACCAAGTTGGGAAGAAAAAGCTAAAACCCCACCTTTTCTTTTGACTCTATAAATACTGAATCATAAGGTGCATAATTGCTTAGTAGATTCTGGATCATAGGTAAATGTTATGCCACTTGAAGTTTGCAAAAATATTAATGGGCAACCAAAGATTATAGCCTGGGAGGTAGTGCAACTAGAAAGAACAAATGTTAAAGTAGTGGGGGAAATGAAGAATGTTCTCATATGCTTATCTACAAATAACAAGATTTGTCAATTTATTGACATTATGGTGGCTGACATACCGGATGGATATGGGCTTATTCTGAACCAAGATTGGTCTGCTAGGTTAAAGGGTTATTTTGCTTCAGATTGGTCTCATTTATGGTTACCTCATAAGGGTACCCCAAACCAGATTAAAATTCTGAGAGAACCTTACATGAAACATACCATCACTAAGCTGGGGGAAGGAAATGAATCTGTTGTTTCTGTCATGGGAAATTATCTAACCAAGATTGAATTAAGACATCATACCTCAGGAAAGGCCAGTTCTAGGATTGATGCTCAGTCTGATCTCCTTCAACTTCCTCAAGCTGATAATGATGACTGCAGACTAGTAGACATGGTTTCGATTTAAAAAATAGCACAATTATACCATGGATAGGTTTTGATCTACACTAAAGCCCAGCCCTTTCACTCGTTAGATTGAAGAATTTTCAAGGGTGGGCACAGTTTTCTTTTTCATTTTGTACATAAATAAATGGATGTTGTTTTCCTTTTTTGGTTTAAAGCTTGTTGCTAGTTATTTTGGTTTTGAATAAAGAGGCAAACTTTTGGTTGCAATGGAAACATCAGGGTTCTTAATTAACTGAAATCTTGGGCAAAAGACTCTGTGTTTAACCAATAGAATGTCTTCTAGTAGGAATTGTTCCTAATTGGCCATACATTCATTGAAGTCCCACTTAATCCCTTGTAAATAAATCAGAATGCAGAGTTCTGGAATACTATTTCAAGGCTCCATCCATTTCACATTTAAAATGTCTAAGGGAGTGATGGCGAAGGACCCACGGAGAGCAAGCAAGGTAAACAGTTTACTATATATAAATGATCCCATGCCATGATTTCATAAATCCTAAAGGCCATCAAGAGTCAGAAATCAATAAAGAAACAATCCATATCAAAGCAAAGTATCAGAAAAATGACTTTCAAATTGCCAAAAGTTCTTCTCCGTCCGTGAGATGAAAAGTAAATTCTTCTCTCACACAAAAGGACACTATGGATAGAGGAGCCTGAATAAAATTCAAAAAGAAAGGCAGATGGAGGACTCAAAAGAACTAAAGTTCAAATGGCACAAAAGGTGCAAATTGGCATGGGAATGAGGAACAAAAGAATAATGTGGTTTACCATATGTTACGATCCTATGGTGTCCAAGCTAGAAACTACCTAAAGACATGGGTAAAATAAATCTCACTCATTAGGCCTCAAAAGAGTTATTCAGACTTGCAAATATTTTGAGTATCTCACTACCCGAAGAGCGGACTACTTCTCAATGATTTAAATGCATGGGTTTACCAGCTTAGGAATAGAAGCATCTAGAAGAATTCAACTTTTGAGCTAGATAGTCTTTTACTGGGAAGAAGTTAAGTCAGAAATCTGGGGTTCACCAGGTAGTCGCCAATTGTTGCAGCTACAACATTTTTTACCCAAAATTCCAAAAAAATTCGGGACCCTCCTTTTTCTTACATTGGTTTATTTTTTGTTGATTTGGTTTAATGATTCTTCAGAAATACTTTTCCTAATGCCAGAAATGATCCACTACTTGTTTAAGTTTACCATTGCCTTTGAATGTGTTTTGAGTGTTTGAGTCAGAAGTTTATTTACTTGTGCTCCTGCCGTTGAGGAAAAGTAATAAGCAACTAGCTTTGATAATTTTCTCTGATGCATTTTGGCTCAATTGACTGACTTTTCAATTCACATCAGAACATTTTGTTCCCATGTTCTCCGCAGTTGCGGACGTCGGACTACGAAGTTCCCCGACAAATGTATTAGCTTTTCAACCCTGCTTTGTTGTTTCATTAATCCTTAAGTTTTTAGCTTCCGCCATTTCGGCTGCAACAAGCACTATATTTCTGGACATTCAGTTGATTTATCCTTTGATTTAGAGTTTACCTATTATAGAATGTGATGTCCTTTACGTTTCCACTGTTGTGGCTCCTTATCCTTCTACCGCTTCGACGTTTAGTCTTGCGATCTCCGATGCGTTATTGGTTTCTCCCGGGTGTCTCGGTAGTTCTTTTAGTTGTTTTACCACCTGACATTGCAGGAGGAGATGTTCCTATGACCTCCGATCATTATGTTTTCATCGTCTGATGCTTTCTCTTGTTGCTCATGGTTGACCGTATATATATGTGGTCAAGTAGGGTGATTATTCTATTGCTATTTTGGACTATCGTGCACTGTCATTTTCATGCACTTTCGTTTCGTTCGAGCTCGCCAGGACCCCACTGTCGGTGTACCCTCATTCCTAGGTGGCTCAACTGTGGAAGCCTAGTAGTCTTCCTCCCACCAATTGTGCAGTAGTGCCAGGTAGGCTCTTGTACGCATTATCCCGTTCTGTTTGAATGAGCGTTTTGATTATTATTCCACGGTTAGGTTTTCGCGACCGTTTTTCCTTGGTCCCCATAGTTTACATGTATATATGCTGGGGGAGTGTAGTGTAACTGTCAGTGGGGGAGTTTTGTGGCCCGTGGGGTAGTTTTCCTCTGCGGCCGTTATGATTGATGGCCCTGCACTTGGTGGTTGGGGAAATTGGTGCAGCCGGCTGTTACGCTGTCTGCACCAATCTGCCCCAATTTTTGACGGGCCATGCAGGGAAGGTTTTTCATGGTTTCCCTGTAAAATGTTGGACTGGTTTCCCCCACTTAGGTTTCCCGCATCCTCAAACCAAGGCCATGCTTTACCTTGCTGTTTCAAAGCGACCCGGTTCACAACCGGATTCGAACCCGAGTCGGTCTAGAGGGGAATAGCACCGCACAGCATTAGATGAACCATAGATGGCACGTAGGTAGTGTTTTGTTGAGGCGCCCCATTGAGTAACTTGAATAGGTGCCACTGTCATTCTACGTAGCATAGTAGTCATGGCGCCCATAGAGAGCCCAAGGTTATTTCATTACAGCGTAGATTTTGTTTTCCTCTCAAGTTTTGTTGATTAAGCCATTTTCAGGGTTATACAGGAGTATTTGCGTGCACATATTTGTTACATTTAATTAATTGCCGTCATGATATACACAGATGAGGTAAAAAAAAATTTACATTTTTATTTCAATCTCTGCAAATTATCCAGAGATAGCCTAACTGTTACAATTTTATATGTGACAGGAAGATTCTGAACTTAAAATGTCAAAGCGCCAAAAGAAGAAGCCCCCTGTGGTCGAAGAGGATCCCGATGTAGAAGTCATTACCAAGGCTGAATACATTTATGAAGATACCAAATGTATAACTGGTGTCGAGCTTAAGTATCAGTGGGGAGACATCTACAGGTTAATGACGGGCCGAGAGGTACCCGATATAGGCTTCGAGGAAGAAGGCATATATGCCAATATAGAAAGGTCTTCACTGATGAAGATTGCTACAAGACCAGAGCTCTTTCCATGCTCTGAAGTAATTGGGTGGATTCTACCTAGGGCAGATGTAACCACGATAATCCTTGAAAATGTTGACAAACAGGGCTATGATGACTATAGCCCAGGATATGTAGCCATGGCCTACGACCTGCCCGAAGCACAAATATTTTTAACTAAAGATTGGCTGAAAAAAATCATAATGGACCTCATTGAGACCTTCAAGAGGATGCTCTTGCCTGAAAGAAACTTTAGAACCAGGCCAACTGGAGAATATGATACTGCAAGCTTAAGGACCCCTTACAGGTTCATTGCCTTAATGCTCAATAGAATTTTTGGAAGAGCTCATGGCAAAAGCTTCAAATTGGAGTGGATGCCAATTATTTTTTATGTCGCGACACAGTGGACCATTTTCAACTGGGCCAACATAGTGTCGAATAGTATTTCAGCTTGTATGGCCTGAGCTTTGGCAGGAGTGTCCCAAAAGAGGTCAGAATTTTACATGAGCGCCATACTCATTGATTGCATACTGTGCAATCAACCTTTCCCTGACCTTAGGTGCATTTAAGACCGAGAAAGGATACCTGACTACTCCACATAAAATCCACTGTGGGCTCATAAGTACCACAGTCACTACAGAGAGGTCTGTGAACATTTTATCATGCCATTGTATACTCTTATTTTCCTAAAAGAATGTGACTGCATGTCCGAGAAGGCATTGCAGGTGATCGAGGAATATGCTGATTATTACCTGACTGAGGAGGGGATCTATTTCAAAATGTTTGGAGGCTCTAGAGCACCCTCCCTACTACCCAAATATGCCACAAACTATATAGTTCATAAAGAGGCCGTTAGGAAAGTCTTCCTGGATGGCATAGGAAGCTTTTTGTTTGAACACAAGAAGGATGCGTATCCTCCTTTGCATTTCAGGTTGGGGAGTTATAAGTTTACCAGAGTGAAGAAGGCAGATGAATTTGTGGAGGAATTGGAAAATTTTCATTTTGGTGAAATGCCCTTCCACAGGAATGACTCCCACAACAAGGTTGCTGAACACTGCAAAGAAGCCAATGTCCACTTTGAATACACCGACCATTGGGATAGAGAAGAGTCTATCTTCTGCAGTGCAATGAACATAACAGCCTTGAGGAAAATGTTCAAAAAAAAGATCACCACCAAAGGTGGAAAGGGGCAAGATGAGCAAGCAAAGGCCGAGGAGGAAACCAGGAAAAGAAATGAAGAGGCCCAAAGGTTAGCCCAAGAAGCCGAGGGGTGGCTGAAGGGAGAAGAAGAAGAAAAAAGAAGAGCTGCACAAGAGGCAGCCATAAAAGAAAAAGAAGACGCCAGACGTGAAGAAGAAGAAAGAAAAAGGAATCTAGATGAGGAGCTTCAGAAACATGAGGCAGAGAGGATGAAGCTGACCCAGACAGTGACATAACAGTCAGCCACTGACATAGCCAATATTCAGACCCAGGACGCGGAGAACCCCGATGTACAGGACCCAGAAGTACCTACTGTTAGCACACCTGGACAGTCTATGGTCCCCATACTTAGACTGGTCCCCTTTGAACAGAAGATAGGGGAAGAAGTCCCTGATTTTAATACTATCTTCTATGAAAAGGAAAGAAAGAGGATAGTGAAAAGAACTTAAAAGAAGGTTGAAATAGAGGGTATGTCCAGGAGGATGATAAGTGATACGACCATTGTGTATGGAACAGACCGAGATCCCATATTCACTATTAGAGCAGGGGATGCATTGATTTACGCCATAGAGGACAATGTAGATAATATAATGACTGATCTAGAGCAGTCTAAGAAGTCTTCTTCTCAACTAAAGGACACACTAAGAAAGGAAAGAGAAGAAAACAACAAGTTGAAGAGAAAATTTGAAGATGTACAAAAGCAGATAAAGTCTTCAAAGGCTGAATTGCAGGTTCTCCAAGCAGAAAGAAGATCTATGGAGATCGCCCAGGAGTGTCTCGAGAGAACACAACAAGAATATTAGGAGCTAAGGGTGGAGAAGGAACAACTGCTAGGAAATATAGAAGATCTAGAGCTACAAAAGACCACCTTGGAGATGAATGAGAGGCAATCTCGGGAACAAGAGACAAAACTTGAAGAGAAGATTGCATCTCTGACAGCAGCTTTGGAGGAAGCTAAAGAAAAACAGGTTAATATCTAACCTTTTAAGGAACATGTGCTGGCACAAAAGGCCAAGATGCTCCAGCTACAGATGGCCATAGAAGATGAGAGATGCAGGGTTTTGCAAATAGATGGTCGGTTGGAGGAGATTTTGGAGACCTCCTCGTATTTTGTTGATAGATCTCAGGACATTATGGAAGTCCTGACAGCAAGGATGGCAAGGCTAGAGGACAATGACAAAGTTCCTACAGAGCTTCCCTTGAAAGATCGATAGACCCTTAAGTAGGACCATGACTTACTGGAGTTTGCTATTAACACGGCCGAGGAATTCAAAAAGGCTGTTAGAAAGACAAAAGGAGCATGTACAGAATTCTTCAGAAGGCTCTTGATCACCTATAACCGGTGCCAAGTAGAAGCTGAGCAGAGACTGGATGCTTTTCTGGAACACAACTTGTTTGTGGAAATTTTGTAGAAAAGGTACCAAGAAGAGGACATCAAAATACAACACATTAAATCTCTCGATGACCAAACCTTAAGGAATAAGGTAGATCATTCTGCAGTCAGTGTGCAGCTATTAGAAGATTAGCTTCGTTTGAGTGTATCCAGAATTGAAGCCATCAAGAACCAAGATGCAATGTTCAAGATAAATATTCATTTTTTGGAACCTTCTGAGTTTGAAGGCCTCACCTCAAAGGCTTTAGCTTGGAAGAAATTTCTAAATTCCCAAGCGGGACCCTCCTCGTGAATATTTGTTCATTTTTGTAGCATGTTGTAATTTTGTAAGCACTTAATGAAAGAAAAGTATTGGAAGGCAAAAAGTTGGGGAATCCCAAGAGCTATTCGTAGGCATCCCAACAGTCTTATTATTTTGTATAAATATAAAGGACTTAGAAGAACAAAGGGCTTTTTCCCAGTAAGACAAGTAAGGAGATATTGTAAGAAGAACTACTTTTTTTGCAATAAAGAATTATTGTTTTCCTGTCGGAGAAAGTGTGGTGGGACATTCAAATGTTATGCTGTGGATTGGTGGAAGATGAACTATTTCATTTTTTAGTTTTTTCCAATAACTATGAGATCGTTCTAACTCTAAGGGCCTATTTTCTTGTTTGAATGATTTCTGGTTTATTCTGTGAAATTACCACCATCAGTAATGAATGTTGTTCATAAGAAATTAGCTATCAGATTGTCTAAATGTATTTAATATTTCATGTGTTGTGTGGAGGAATATCAACTATCTGTAATCTCTCTGTATAATGCATGTACAATATACATTACTCATTGATAAGTTACATTTCAGCTCCCCGAGGATAGGTATATAGTTAGATTTACTTTATTTCTGTGTATGTGATTTAGATGCTTGTGAGTTCTAAGATGAAAGGTAAGAACCTGCGCATCACTTTGTGACTACTCCTTGCATCCTTTATCACCTTGCATGTTAATTAGGCACGTGCATATCATACTTTAAGTCAAAATACAAAAATATATACGGTGGACCGGGCCGCAGCTGGTAAACCCTTTTAGTTTTGTTACTTGATCTACGGTAGCCGGACTGAAAAATGGACGGATTCCCTACACCAAACAGTCACAAGCTAGTTGGGAACGTTGACTGGGGAGAATCCCTTGCTGTTGTTTCCTGCGATTTTCTAGGCCTCAACACAATCATAATTGGAGAGCAAAGTTATGCTGGTGGTATATCTTCAGAAGTCTTTGGAGCAGCATAAATCAGAATCATTTGGTTGCAGAGGAGCCCTTGTCTCAGGCATTGGGTTGTACACTTATCTCATTCACTATTGTTAATAAAGAGATTTCTTCTTCCAACTTTGTGTTGAGTCTCTTTCATGTATCATGTTTGATGAATATTTTTGATTAAGCACTCTATATATTGTTCATCTAATTAGTCATATATACATGTATAAGATTGTACTTGGAGAATTTTCTCTTTGTAGGTGAAGTAGGTGTATCCCTGAAAGCTTTGGAGAGAAGCAGAGCGGGAGAAGAGAAAGCTTGGATCAACCGTCGTTAATCGGGTGAGTCCAACATATCTTACTATTTCCTTTCTGTACTTTAAAGCTGATTATCTGCAAGTTTTAGAAGTACGTTGGTAACCCTAGACCCTAGGTTACAAGGGTGTTTATTCCTGAACAACAGAATTGGTGACTCGATTGGGAATACAAACTATGAAAAAGAGACTTCTGAGAAAGGTAAGTCTATAGGTGAAACTTTTAACCCTTTCACAATAGAGAAGCCTGCTGAAACTATGCCTAAGATACCAAAAGGTGTCTTTAAGAAGACCTTGCATAACCCTAATTCCATAGCTACTTCAAACTACTCTGTAGTTGAAGACTTAGCCCAAACCCCTTGTGCAGTGTCACCTTTAGAGGTGTTACAGAGCTGTCCTGCCCAGCGGGATGCACTCTTAGAAGCCTTAGGAAGCATCAACTCATCAAGTCTCACGGCGAAATTTCACTTGTCTGATGTTAAAATTTGCCTAACTTACCATGTATCCTTATCAATTGATGTCATCCATGGTGGAAAGACCATTGGAAGGGTAGTTGTTGATGAGGGTGCTTCTACATGCGTTATGTCCTTGTCATGTTGGAAATCTCTCAGATCCCCAGCGATGGTCCCATCAAACACCCTGCTTACTGCTTTCGATGGAAGGTCATTCCGTCCACATGGTATCCTACTAGCTTTTGAAATTAAGCTGGCAGGGAAAGCAGTGTCTGTTGAGGTGGAAGTGATTGATGCACCTTTGGACTATAATTTGATTTTGGGAAGAAGTTGGACTTATGCCATGTCTACTATTGCATTTTCTGCCTTTCAAGTGGTAGTGTTTCCACATGAAGGGAAGCTGGTTACTATTAACCAACTCAATTTTACTCGGAAAGGCTGCATGGAGTCTAATGAGTCCACTGTACCATTGGTTAATTAGGTGAAATATGCTACTGAGAGCTTGGGGGCTAGAATGTATGCATCATTGATGGGGTGCACATATGATCTTCCAGCCCCGATTAACTATATAGGTTCTACTAGTGTGGGGAATTCCATAGCCACGGTTGTTGATAGGACTAATCCTTGGGTTCTCCCTTCCACCCATGAACCAGAAGTGCCCTTATCGGCAGTGGAGGTGCCTTACCAAGCTATCACTCAAACCATTGTTGATCCTGTTCCAAACCCTCTCACAGTCTTAGAAGACCTGGAAGAGGTCTATTTTCCTGCTTGGGCAGAAAACTCTTTGCATTCTACGGATTGTTTAGATATGGTTTTACCTTATAATGAAGCGATTCTAGAAGCCATGTGCGGACGTGATAAGAACTTTGAAGATCTTCATCATTGATCCTATTTTCTTCTAGAGCTAAGCAGGATAGAGAATCAAGAGTTTCATATGAGACTGTCAAACGATACTAATATACCCATCAATCCCTTACCAAGGGAAGGAATGTTTGCTGAGGGGAATATGGAAAATATTTCTGCTACTGTCCCTATCAACATCTCTATAAATACTGATGTTGTGGAAAATATACATATCGGTGCAAACTGCTCTCCTGAGGAAATTGCAATCTATACATCCTTGTTCAAGGAGTTTCGTGAAATTTTTGCCTAGTCATATGAGGAGATGCCAAGAATTGATCCATCGATAGTTGAGAATGAGATCCGAACATGCCCCGACGCTAAACCTTTTTGGAAAAAGTTAAGACCTATTAACCCACGTAAAGCGGTGGCTGTTAAGGTTGAATTTGAAAAACTATTGAAAGCTGGTTTTATTTATCCCATAGCCCTGACGGAATGGGTATCCAACCTTTTTCCTGTTAATAAGAAGTAAGGGACCATACACGTCTGTACTGAATTTCGAGATTTAAACAGAGCCTGTCCTAAGGACAACTATCCCATGCCATTTATAGATCAAATTATTGATTCTTGCACAGAAAGTGAAGTTTTCTCGTTTATGGATAGTTTCTTCGGATATAATCAAATTCAAATAAAACCGAAAGATCAACATAAAACTGCTTTCATTTGTCCTTGGGGTACCTTTGTGTACAAAAAAATGCCCTTTGGATTGAAAAATGCTGGGGAAACCTTTTAGTAGGCAATGAAATTTTCCTTCCATGATATCAAATCCATTGTCGAACCTTACCTTGATGATCTACTTGCACATTATCGTAAGAGGATTGACCATCCAGATCACCTAAGGTTGATATTTGAGTGATGCAGATACTATAAGATCTGCTTGAATCCCCACAAGTGTGTGTTCTATGTCAATTCAGGGATACTACTTGGATTCATTGTTTCTAATAGAGGAATTCAGGTGGATCCGTTAAAAGTAGAGGCCATTGTAAATCTTCCTCCTCCTCGTTCTATCAGGAAACTTTAGAGCATGCAGGGAAAGTCCAATTTTCTTCGACGTTTCATTGTAAACTATGCCAATATTACCAAGGGTTTCATGCACCTGCTAAAATAGGAAACCCCATTTGTATGGGATGAGACTACACAACTCGCTTTCGAGGCATTGAAAAAATCTTTGTTGTCGTCACCTTTACTGCGTCCGCCAGATTACTCTAGGGATTTTATATTGTATCTAGCAACGTCCGAGTCGACCATTGGGGTAGTCCTGGTCCATGAGGATGATAAGCTCCAGGAGCATGTCATTTACTATCTTAGCCATGCTTTAGCCGGACCTGAACTTAGGTACTCCCACGTCAAGAATTTGTCCTTAGCAGTTGTCTATGCTGTTCAGAGGTTACGTCACTACATTTTATTTAGGACTACAACAGTAGTGGCGGATGTTAATCCTTTTCAATATGTTTTGTCCCAATGGATTATTGGGGGCAAATTCAACAAATGGATAGTCATTCTCCAAGAGTTTGACTTGGATTTTCAGTCTGCTAAATCTAAAAAATCCTTATCTTTTACTGAGCTTATAGCAGAATTTCCAACAGAAGAAGATGTAGTCATTGAAGAAGACTCATTCCCAGATGAGCATATCTTCTTGATATCCACCTCTGACCTATAGTACGGAGATATACTTATATATCTCCAGACTTTCAAGTATCTTGTTGTTTCCTCGCGGGAGGAACGACGTAAACTACGCCTTCATGCTACGAACTACCTCATCATAGGAAACACTTTATATTGTAGGGGGGTAGATTTCATTTTGTGTCGATGTCTTACCCATGAGGAAGCAGATATTGTCTTGAATGATTCCCATATTGGAGCGTGTGGGGGTCATTTATCTGGGTTATCAACATCCCAGAAGATACTATGTGCCGGTTATTTCTGGTCCATGATCTTCAAGGATTGTGTGGAAGCCATGAAGCACTGCCATTCTTGTCATCTTCACACCAGGAAGATGCGGTCACATCCCGCTCCATTATTTCTCGTTGTCTCGGTGGGCCCCTTTATGAAGTGGGGGATTGATTACGTGACGTCTAACCCAGCCTCAGCTAGGGGGCACAAATATATCATTGTTGTTGTATACTATTTTATGAAATGGGAAGAGGCAATGCCCACCTTTAATGCTGACAAGGAAACCACATCTTTTTTTGTGTTCAATCAAATTATAGCACGGTTTGGTATACCTAAGGTGATTGTCACTGAACATGGAAGTCATTTTCAAAATAGCATGATGACATAACTAACCACTATGCTTGGATTCAGACAAGAACATTCATCTTCGTACTATCCTCAAGAAAATGGTCAGGTTGAGGCTATTAAAAAAACTTTGAAGACTATCCTCAAATGTACTATTGACGTAGCCTGTTCTAACTGGCATATCATGCTATACCCCGCACTTTGGGAGTATTGAAATAATGTAAAAACTGCTACGGGTTTCTCCCCCTTCCAACTCGTTCATGGAGTGGAAGCCGTTACCTCGGTTGAATGTAAAATCCCATCCTTGAGAATACCTATGCATGTGTTACCTGATACGACGGAGCTTGAAGAATGTCTAGTACATTTAGAACATCTTGATGAGGAGTGTAGATATGTGCTGATAACAAATCAAGCTCACAAAAATAGGGTCAAAATCAAATATGATAAGTCGATCAAGCCTCGAATTTTCTCTAAGGGGGAACTTGTTTTGCTCTGGGACCAAGACAAAGAACCCCTGGAGGCAGGAAAGTTCAAGTCCATGTCGTTGGGGCCTTATGTCGTGTCAAAGGTATTAAAGAAGGGTGCATATGAATTGATTGATTTTGATGGGAATAAGCTACCTAAGCCTAGAAATGGGCTCTACATGAAGAAGTACTATGCTTAGGATTAGCACTTTTTCTTGTATTTTATTATATGTGTTTTTATTTACACTAGTTCGTCGATTTGTGTTTTTATACCATCTGTTGGTTGTTTCAGATGTCTTCTGAGAGGTTCATAGGTTTCACTGATGGCACCAGTCACCACACCTGTAATCTAGCTTCATCTTCACGGGTCATTTATTCTCTCTTAAGACAGTTAGTTGCCTCAGGAGGTGCTTGCTTAGGTCTTTCTTCTAATAATGTCGCTGAGTATAGGGATGTAATTGAGATTCTATGGGATGCTTTGTCACATGGTATCACTCAATTGGAAGTCCAACTAGAATCTCAACTGGTGGTTTCCCAGCTCAATCGAGCTTATCAAGTGCGGAACCCTATTCTATTACGTCAGTTTATGCAAGTTAGGTTATTGGAAAGAAAATTTGAATTCATTACATTTAGTCATATTCCAAGGAATCAAAATTCATTAACTGATGCATACGCTAATTAGATCCTGGATTGGTATTTAACAAATTTTTTATAAAAATATACAGCATACACATAATTTTTTTTTGTAAATAACCGAAAATATATCTATATCTATATGTGTGTGTGTGTGTGTGTGTGTGTGTGTGTGTCTGTGTGTGTGTGTGTGTGAATATCTATCCATAGATAGGTCGAGTTTCTGATCCTCAGATCCAATCATAACTGTATAATATACAAAATATATACAAAATATGGATCAAAGTCCATCAAATGCCATAGATCTAAGATGGACCACCCTAGTCACTTGGACCAGCTTGGTCCCCCTGGTATCCCTGCACTTTGGATTCTTCAACCTCTTCAGCTTCAGCAGCCTCAACATCATCTATGTATACTAAAACTGCTCTGGATACCTACCTCAAAAGGCATATCCAGACAAGTGTAAGACCAACCACAAACTCCTACATGATGGCTGGGATGTGCTCAATCCATAAGGTGGGTACCCTCTGGGTAAGCCTAGCCAGCTTCCCCTCAAGAACCCTAATCAACCCCTGGTTTTCTCCTAAGACAGGATGGACATACATGTGTGGATGCCCTTCAGGGTGGACTGGTCCAATATCTACATTTTTACATGTTTATAGGATTAGAACTCTTATACATATGTATATATCTCTATATTGACAATTCATAAAAATTTAAAAAAAAACTTGAAAATAAAAAATTACCTAACTCTCCCCATGCTCCTCCTAGAGGGAGGACAAGGTCTGGATCACCACGGAAATCCATCCCAGCATATGGAAACTACTCCAGTACTGGCAGCTGTCGCTCCCACCAAAAGTAGAATTCATCATCATAAACACTCTGCATTGAGCCATCACCTCCCTGGCAGAGAAAAATATCTCCCCATATACTCATCCTAGGCTGACGAGGGGAACTAACTGGTAGGATTATTGCAGGGCTCAGCCTAGGCACCCTCTCTCAAAGAAGGTTACTAGTATGCTAGAATATCCAAAATTCTTCCTCCTTCCTCTCTTGCAGTCAGAGAGTTGTTTTCCCAAAATCAGGATAACTCCCAAACACCAATCATATAGGGATCCCCACATACAATCCACCGCCAGTCTCATCTGGTTCCGTGTAGCAAGGTGAAGAGAAGATGATCCCACAACCCTCACTATGGTACTTGTCAATACCTGTAGAGGAAAATCACGTATGTGTACAATAGGGATGCAACTCCCTCTCTTTTGTGTACCTGGTGCGTAGTATATGTCAATGTAGTTTTGGACACTTAGAGGGTCACCACATCTACCAGTGCCTTCCAAGTTGATTGGAGCTCCCCGTCATGATAGATCAGCAATGAAATAGATATCCTCTGAAGTAATCTCCAAGGACTCACCTTGAAGTTCAAACATGCCCAAATCATGATCCCAGTAATTTATCATGAACTCTAGCAGGCGGACATTGGCTCGCATAGGTGATGTACAAAAAAATTTCAACAACCCACTTGAACCTAAAACATTCATGGTGGGGGCACTTTGGAGTGCTTCTTGGTCCATATCCTCATGTTTGCACTCCCTCCACTCAAGCACCATCTTCAAACCTAGTAAAACAGGCATTGCAAACCTTTAGTTTCATGTAAAATTTCAAAAATTTGACCCTACACGCTTTTTATCCACCTCACGCAGCATACATGACTGTCTATTTAGGCATGTCACATACTGTACGTGACTGTCCTTCAGGGAAACCCACATACAGAATGCGTGTACGCAAGTTTCAATATAGCGAACCCACGTACACAACGTTCCTTTGTTGAGGGCGCTCAAAAATATAAAATTGGGCTCAATTTTGAAATTTTCTAGGATCAAATTGAAGAGCTTGGGGTGTAGTCTTACCTGACACTTGTGGATTAGGAATTGGTCCACCAGATTCTCCACACCGAGAAACTGAAGGTAGAGGTGAAAACTTGTCTTTTATGGTTAAAAATCCAAATGGTGAGTTTTATTTATGTTTTTGAACTATTTATAGAAATTATATTTCTCAAGTTGGTTTTTTCCCTATAGTTTATAATTCATCAAACTAATACCATATCTTTTTTCCTTGTAACAGGTTTATCATCGTTCTAAGGTGTTTTTTGCTCATATAGGATGGTTTTTCGTTGTTTCACATGCATTTTGCATCTATACCTACTCCATCTTATACTTAGTAATCAACATTTTAAACCACGGACTATGGTATTTTTAAACCATTAACTCCTTGTCTTTACCATTGTTCTTCTGTGGATATGGCCTTTCTCTCATGAGTATCCTCATTAAGAACCTATGTTGTCTCTCGATACTCATGCTGCAGCAGACTTAGGTACAGGAGAATCCTTTTAGCTATTTTTCACGCCAAATGGAGCCTCATTTTGGTCTCTTTTTACAAGCTACCCCTTTATAGGACTCCCCTCCCTTATGGAGTTTATTTAGGCCTAGGTCTGACTCCTTAAAACAGACTTGAATGTCGAGTTAAATTGTCCGTTCAAGCTCATTAAGAATATGTGAATGGGCATCTGCATTGGTGGTAGGTTATCTCTTTCTCGGACCATGCAGAATAATACGAGAAAGGATCACTCTCTTTTCTATGGAATTGAGAAGAGTATTCTCAGGTGTAGGTTTATCACTTTTCTGGACCTAAGGAACTAAATTTACCGAAAAGGAACACTTGATATGAGCTTAGTTTTCTCTTTTTTGTTTTCTGGACCTAAACATGAAAAAGATTCCGAGTGTACGTTATGTCTTTGTCATCCTCGTTAAACATTAAAGAACAAAGCATCGATTTTATTGTTGTAAGCCCCATTTCTCGTACTCAAATGGATCTTCCCGAGTGATCTTGCTTTCCTTCACACTTGTAAAACTCAAGCTATATGCTACTCTTGAAGGAGCATTGGGTAGGTGGTAATTTAACCCTTTTCAGACCTCCCTAACTAATTATGAAAAAGGTTCACCTTTTCTTCTACGAAATTTAAGAGATTTCTTCCGTGGTATGTTTTATACTTTTTTGGCCTCAGGAGACTAAATTGGATGAAAAAGGACCCCCCTGGAGTCTTCTTTGGAGTTTTCAGACTCTTTGAATGTGAAAACACCAACTGAGCATGTACTAGTTTGGGCTCATTAAATCCAAAAATCAGTGACACTATCAAGAAATATTCCCTCTTCTCTTCAAGCTTGTTAAAAAATGAAGAGAGATCCAAGTTGACTTTCTTGGACTCGTTAAAATTTAATAGGGAAGGTAAGGAAGAAGTTTTCTTTTGGTTTTCAGTTAGTTGCAACATGTCATCCTTGAACATAGCACTCTCTATTTTTTCCGATACTCATGTCTTAGTGTTCACTTTCAGTTTAGTTATTACTTCGAGTTTTTTACTCCTCTTGTCAGTTCTACCTGGGGAATCTGATCATGTCTCCTACATGATAGATAAGTCTATTTGTTCTATCTATAAAATTAAAAGTTGCCTTGGGTCATCTTTGTGTCATTCTCACTGTTAAAGGACTTAACTTAATGCATGATCTATATCTTGATCCCATCATTGTCATATCTGTTATCACTTGTGTCTCCCTTCCGTCACCCAGTTCCTAGTCACTCTTGTGATCAGTTGGAGGATCTATTGCCTTCCTTATCATAGTATGGTTCCTCCTCAGTACTTCTTGACGATGAATACCTAGAGTTTTGATGATTGTACCTCAATATTCACTTTCATTATTGGTGAATTCCTTTGCTTCAGTTGTTGATTATCACCTATTAATCGACAATCTATTGAATCTGCTCCATGTTCGACTCCAATAACATCTATTCACATGGCTTGGATTGTACTGGTTCTTTGGGATTGTATATGAAGACCTTAGTTTCCTATCCATGGACTAAGTTGCGCATGAATATGTTATACCTATTTACACAGCTTCCAGATCTTTGAAGACTCATCATTATTATATATTGTGGCTTCGCTCCACCTTTGTAATATACGTGGTCTAGTACCTGTACTATATGATGTACTCAAATATTGTAAAGGAGCTAGTGTTCCAGTATATTGAACATAGCATCCTCAGATATGATTTTGTATATGACATTATTATGTATTTGTTTCAGGTACTACCTCTGCTCCAATGAATTTCTGAGTTCTCCAAAGATAATGATTATAATGTATTTCGGCCATCGCTTGCCTCTGACCTCACACATTAGGGGGCATCTATTATCAACCCAAATGGCATTTCTCCGTCCGAGTGCTGACACTTCCTATGTTGGTACACAAAAGGAAAATTTTGGATTGAAGGTTTCCTTAACACTATAGATGGGCATGACATGAGATGCATTCACTATCCAACCAGCTTGCCATTTTACCTTTCTATATGTTGATTTCTATACGCAACTATCTTCTTTGACAACCCCCATACTGTACGCGACTATGCTCATTGCAACCCACGTACAGATCTGTACGTGGGTTTCCCTTATAGCAACTCGTGTGTCATACACAGGTTGCCAGTATCAATAGTCGTGTACACATCCATTTGACATTAAAAATAATAAAACATGATTAATGGAGATTTGTTGAGCCCTAATCATTAACTATCTCAACTGTCTCAACCTCCTCAACCTTTGAAATTGCTCTATTTCTCAAAGTATAAATAGAGGCCTTGGGTAGGGCATTAATCAATCATAATTGGAGAGCAAAGTTATGTTGGTGGTATATCTTCAGAATTCTTTGGAGCAGCAGAACTCATAATACTTTGGTTGCATAGGAGTCCTTGTCTCAGGCATTGGGTTGTACACTTATCTCAACCACTATTGTTAATAAAGAGAATTCTTCTTCCAACTTTGTGTTGAGTCTTTTTCATGTATCATGTTTGATCAATATTTTTTATTAATCACTCCATATATTATTCATCTAACTAGTCATATATACATGTATAAGATTGTACTTGGATAATTTGCTCTTTGCAGGTTAAGGAGGTGTATCCCTGAAAGCTTTGGAGAGAAGCAGAGCGAGAGAAGAGAAAGCTTGGATCAACCGTCATTACTCGGGTGAGTCCAACATATCTTCCTATTTCCTTTCTATACTTTAAAGATGATTTTCTACAAGTTTTAGAAGTACGTTGGTAACCCCAGACCCTAGGTTACAATTGTGTTTATTCCTGAACAACAGGTTCTCCTCCTACTTTATTTATCGCATTCCATACTATACATCAACATTTCCATGTAGAACAATGTCTGAACCTACACAACATAATGCATGAGAAGTGGTACCTCTCAAATACCCAAGGATCCATTGTACTTCCCTCCAATTCTCTTTACCTGGATTGTCCATATAACTACTCACAAATCCCACTGCATGTGCAATATCTGTTCTTGTGCACACCGTAACATACATCAAGATACCAATTGTTGATGAATATGGAACCTTGTACAATTTATATTCTATCTCTTCTTGTGTCTTGGGACACATATCCTTACTTAGTTTGAAATGGTTGGCCAAAGGTGTACTAGTTGGTTTTGCATTCTGCATTCTAAACCTCTCTAACACCTTTTCTATGTACTCACCCTGAGACAATGGAAAGTTGTGATTTTTCTTGTCTATTTTTATTATCACACTAAGTATTTACTTTGCAACACACAAATCCTTCATCATGATTTTATTAGTTTCATTTTGAGCACATTTATATCATGCATGTTAGACCCTACAACAAGCATGTCATTCACATACAATAACAAGACAATATATATTCCATTATATAGCCTCTTGAATCAACACAATGCTCAGAATGACATCTATTATAACGATGTTCTGTCATAAACTTATCAAGTTTCAAATACCAATGTTTTGGAGCTTGTTTTAGGCCATGCAAGCTCTTCTTCAACCTGCAAACTAAATCCTTCTTCCCTTTGACCTCATACCCATGTGGTTGTTTCATATAAATCTCTTCCTCCAAGTCCCCATGGAGAAAGGATATTTTTACATCTAACTATCCAAGATGGAAATATTCTACTACCACTAGACTGAAAATAGTCCCAATTGAAGTCAGTTTAACAACAGAAAAAAGTATTTAATTAAATTCTATACCTGTATTTTATGCAAACCCTTTTACAACAAGTATAGCCTTGTACTGCCTCTTGCCTCTTTCTTCTTCCTTCAACATGTAAACCCATTTATTATGTAATTTTTTTTCACCTGTAGGAAAGTCAACCAAATCCCAAGTCTGATTTCTTACCAATAAGTCCATCTCCTTATTCATACCTTGCTCCCACTTCTAGGCTAGTTTCCACCTACATTGCTTCTTCATTACATTTTGGATCACCATAATCAATCATCACTAAATAATATAGTGAAGGAGAGAATCATTCAGGGGGGTCTACTTAACCAGGTAGGTCTTCTTACATTTTGTTGCAGCTGCAACTATTTCCCCAAATTTATTAAAATTTTGGTCCCCTCCTCATGATTTAGCGTGGTTTTAACTGTTTGGATCCTTGAACCTTTTGGTCATGCTTGAATTTTGATGGTTTCTTTTTGAAGATTATCTTTCATCCTGGTTTTCAGAAATTGCTCATATTTGGACTTGTTGTAACTCGTAGATTTAGAGTTTGTTTTGCTGAGTTGAAAATGGGTTAGGCCTTTTGTCCTTTGCAAAATGCTATTTCAGAGGCAAAACATTTTCAATTGATACCTAATTTAAAGTTTTGTCACTCAGATCGAAGGATGTTGTCCTTTTTGTTTTCACCATTGTGGCTCCCAAATCAGCTAAGCACCCGATGTATAAAGTGCTCTTCCCACCAATGTGCATCGGCCTTCTAGTCGCATGGCTGTAACCTTTTTGTTTCCGCCGTTGCGGCTCCCGAACCAGCTAGCTACCCAAAGTGTAAAGCGCTCCGCTCTTTGATGTTAGTCGCACATCCGTAGTATTTTCTCTTCCACCGTTGCAGCTGTGAAAGGATTTCATCTTCTGCTGTCGACATCCTTCTGACTTTCGATTAAGAAATTTCCTACCTGCATCTTAGGTCTCATCGTTCTCGACTCTGATATGATTAAGTGGTTTCGCAGTTCCCATCACTTTTAAGACCCGCTCATGCTGTGGTGAATGAATTTACCCTTCCGGTGTGAGTATTTTTAGCCGCCGATGAGTGTTTCGTTTTCTTTCATGGATGATGTCTGTCGAGGTAGTGGTGTCAGTGTTTGTTAAAATTATCAGATCAAGTAGTGCACCTGGCTATTTCTTGTGGACTAGTCATTTTGTTGGTTTAATTTGGTGTTTTGTTTAGAATGAAATCCCGGTGAATGATGCACATTGATTAACTGCAGGAAGATCCAAAAGACTTTTCATATTGCCACAGTGCGAAGGGACAGATAGGAGGCAGGATCTCAAGGGGCACGGGAAAAGTAAAAGACAAAAAATTAAAAGCAACAAAGGCGCAGCTTTGAAAGGTCCGTCAGTTACTCAGCTGATCATGAGCACACGCAGAAAATATGAAAAGAGGGATATGAAACATCGGAAGAACCGAAAAGTCACACGGTTTGGGGGGAACCCAAGGGGTCTACTGTTTTGCTTAAATATTTGAAAGTGAAAAGTGACAAGGGATTTTTACCTGGAAAAACTTGTAACGTAATGCTTGTAAGAGGAACTATTTCATTTTACAACCAGAGACTGCAAATTTTTCCTGTTGGAGGAAGTGCTATGTGGAATGTATCAGTGTGATTAAATGAGCAATGTTGAATGTGAACTATTTCATTTTCAACTATGTCTCATTAGCTGTAAGAGAGTTCTAAATTCCTGAACCTATGTTCTTGTTTGAATGGTCTTCAGTACATTTATGATGTCTTTCCACTATGAGTAATGGGAGTTACTTGTTGATGAGCTATCTTATCATGTATACTTTATTCATGTTTATATGTTTGGTTGTAAGAACAGCTATCTGTGATTTTCCATAACACATGGACAATGATACATTACTCATGAATTAATGACCTGCACTTTAGAGATAGTTTAGTTAGTATTTATTTTCATGCATATATGATTTGGATGCTTGTGAGTTGTAAGATGAGAGGTAAGAACCTGTGCATCACATTGTGACTGCTCTTTGCATCTTTATCACCCTACATTGTTAAATCGGCACGTGCATATCATACATTAAGTCAAAATACAAAATACACCGTGGACCGGGCCACAACTGGTAAAGCCTTTGTTTTTGTTACTTGACCTACGGTAGCCAGACCGCAAACCGGATGGATTCCCCATACCAAATAGTCACGAGCTAGTTGGGAACGTTGACTGGGGAGAATCCCTTGCTGTTGTTTCCTGCGAATTTCCAGGCCTCAACAGTTTCTGGCACTAGAAGGAGGGCCACCAGTGCATGGCTGGCTGAGGAAACCCGTTTTCCCGAGATTATTCCACTGGTAACAGTTCTAAAAGCAGTGGGATTCATAATCCAATTCCAGAAGAAAGGAGTAAGGAACATTTGTTTTCTGTTGACAACGAGGTTGTTAATAACTTGAGAAGACACACCAGGGCATATGTGAAGAAGATTGGAGGATTGACGATCATCCCTAAATTTCCCAGAAGAGAATATAAAAGAAAAGATCGTCCTATATTGGAAGACTCAGTGCTAGTTGGGGATTGGGAAGAACTTGTGGAAACATCCTTACAGGAAGTTGTACTGCCTTTGAATCAAGAAGGCCCAGATACTCCTCACAATTCTCTTGCTCACACTCCTATTTTCTCACCTCCTCACTCTCCACCCAGAATCATGGCAGGCGTTAACGCCAATCCACCACCAAACCCACCGAATCCACCACCTTCCAGGAGAGCCAGATCACCTTTGAACCTGACACCTCCATTACATGATCTACTTCAAGCCTTTGACAAGAGGTTGCCTAAATTCGATCCAAGTGAGAAAATCCTAGTAGACGACCACCTGTAAAGTTTTTACTTAGCCATAGAAGGGTTAAGGGCGGGGGAGCATGAGGATGTAGTTTGCATACTTTTTTCGCACACCCTTAAAGGAGCTGCAACATCATGGTATTTCAGGTTGCATGCAAACTCTATCCATGATTGGGATACCTTCAAGAGAATTTTCAGGAGAAAGTATGCAACTCAAAAGACACATGCAGCCCTCATGAAAGGACTATGCGCCTTGAAGAAAGATAGAAAGGAAAAGGTGCACAACTTTACTCAAAGATTTGCAGCATACCTCAAGAATTTTTCTAAAGCTGGAAAACCTTTGGATAAGGTCCTGATTGAATATTATACCTCAGCCTTAGGCCTTGAGTTGGCCATGTTTGCCAAAATAAGAGCCAAGCCTACTTTGGCGGAAACCTATGAAGAGGCGAAAATAGTGGAGGCTGAAAGAGAAAGTATCGAAGATTATCCCGAATAGTCAGGAGAGAAGGGTGTGGGGAGGAAATCCTTATTGTTTACTAAGCCTGAGGAAGAGAAATCACCAGATTTTGAGAATATGGAAAAGATGATGCAGAAGATTTCTAACAAGATCATAGACTTGGAGAAAGAGAAGGAAACTCAAAAGTTCTACAAACCTTATTACAAGAAAAGAGAGGATAACAATCAATCCCAACCTCCTCCACACAATTCTACATCTATGAATTTAACAGAGGTAGGCATGGACAATTTCTGCACTTTCCATCAGCAACCACACTCTGAAAAGAATTGTCCTCAATGGATAAACTCGGTGACGTTGGTTATGAATCAGTTGTTGGACTCTAAATTAACAGAATATGGAGATGAAGAAAGAAAAGAGAGTGCCACTTCAATGAAGGAACAAGAAGAGGAGACCATGGTTTTGTGGAATTTTGTTTCGTTAGTTGATGCTGAAGAAGAAAATAATCAGGGTTACAAGGACGTCATGGAAACCAAAGTAACAACAAGGAGCCAAGGGTCGATTAAAGAAGACAGTTTCATACTCCCAAAGATCAAAAGGTTGCAGAAAAATGTTAAGAAATTTCAAAATAATTCCGTAGCCGATAAAATTCCTGAGTTCACCATTACCATCCAAGACCCTAGGCAAAATAATACGCTGGCCAAGCCCAATGAAGAAAAGATGAATGCTGATAAACCGCGTCCCATTGAACCGCAGATGGATTATGACATTGTGGAGGACAATAAGAAGATAAAGGAAAATGCTTCACTATTTGAAATGTGTACAGTGCCGCAGCAAAAAGAAAGATTATTTAAAGTGCTTGAAGCATTGGATGAGAGGCTTCCCGCTGACCATCGACCTAAAGAGGAAGAAGAAATCAGAGAAAATAGCATTGGAGGTAAGTCTAAAAGAAAACATCCACCTTTTCTCCTCACTTTTGAAATTTTTAATAACAATGTACATAATTTCCTGATAGACTCAGGGGCATCGGTTAATGTCATGCCAATATCAGTCTGTAAAAAGATAAATGGGCAGCCTAAGCCATCCACATGGAGGGTTGTTCAGTTGGATAGGACGGATGTAAAGGTAATTGGTGAGATGGAGGATGTCCTAGTCCATCTGGCATCAAATGATAAAGTGTGCCAAGTTATTAATATTGTGGTGGCCAATATACTAGATGCTTATGGTCTTGTTCTAAGCAGAGATTGGTTGGAAAAACTAAATGGCTATTTTTCCTTGGATTGGTCGCATCTGTGGTTGCCATATAAAGGAAGCCCGAACCAAATTAAAATTTTGCAGGAGCCTCACATGAAATACAATGTCACTCAACTGGAGGAGGAGAATGAACCAGTGGATTCTGTGTTGGGAAATTATTTTATTGAGTTGGAACCGGGAAATTACCCAGCAGAGGAAGCCAACAACACATCATACACCCATCCTAATCTCCTTTTATTTTCACAGGCTGATGAAATCGACTGTAACATAGTAAAATTAGCAGTAGGAGTAGATTCGCCTGCAGTAGTTAGAGATTTTTGGACATTGTTTTTTGATGGCTCTAAGATGTTAGAAGGGTCAGGGGCCGGCTGTGTTCTAATTGACCCTAAGAACAATAAACATTTTCTCTCATGTAGATTAGATTTTGAGTGTACAAATAACACGGCTGAGTATGAAGCGCTGGTGCAGGGTTTAAGGAAAGCAATCGAGCTAAAGGTAAGTAATCTAAAAGTTTTTGGAGACTCTGAAACAATTGTTAAACAGATCCGGAATCAAATACATTGTGTTTTCCCTCACCTGAAAGATTATCAAAATGAGGTATGGGATCTGCTCAATTGTTTTAACGCATTTAATATTGTTTCAATTCCAAGACTTAAAAATGCAGCAGCTGACTTTTTGGCCACATCAGCCGCTAGGATTGTACCTACTAATAATTGATGCTCTGTTGAATTACTTTTCAGGCCCTCGGTACCTGATATGATCACCAACCTATGAGTATTCAATGACGATCAGCAAATTATGGAATGCTTAACAAATGATGAGGTATTTAAAGGAGCAATTATAGACGATGAAGAACATCAGGCCGAGATGAAGTATAATAATTTCATCCCTAAAGGAGTTAGAACGTTAGAAATAATGTTCGATTTAAATGAAAAGTTCAGAAGACCAGCCAACGTGAAGACTCACAGCTCATCTCTACAGTTTGAGCTGATAAATTTAGGGACTAAGATGAATCCTAAATATGTGAATCTTGGCAAATGTTGTTCACTAGCAGAAAGAGATAAGTTCGTCAGTCTGTTTAAACAATATAAAGACATTTTCACCTGGACATATGAATATTTGAAGACATATGACACCAGCATCATCAAGCATGTTATCCCCATCAAAGCTGGTGTCAAGCCGTATCAACAACCTTTAAGAAAAATGCACCCAAAATTGGAACCGCTGATCCAGAGTGAAGTTAAGAAATTGTTGGATGCTAGAATCATTTTTAAGGTCAGACACTCTGAGTGGGTCTCAAATTTGGTGCCAGTAAGAAAAAAATATGGAGAAATTAGGCTCTGCATGGATTTCAGGAATTTAAACTGGGCTTCAAACAAAGATAACTACCCTATTCCACCCATGGAGCAGCTGCTACAAATGGTCTCAGGATTTGAACTATTTTCTTTACTAGATGGATTCTTGGGCTAAAATCAAGTATTAGTAGCTGAAGAAGATAGGTTGAAGACAACATTCATGACCAAATGGAGAACTTTCGCTTATAGAAGAATTCCCTTTGGGCTTATAAACGTTGGAGCCACATTCCAGAGGGCTATGGACATAGCCTTTCGTGGTTTGATTGGACATAGTGTGGTGATATACCTAGATGATATCACAATATTCTCAAAGAAGAGAGGAGAACACGTGTTCCATATAAGGCAGATTTTTGAACGCTGTCGGAAATATGGCATCTCACTCAATCCCAAAAAATGTGTGTTTGCTGTTACGGAGGGTAAGCTTCTTGGTCACATAGTTTCAAAGAAAGGAATTTCTATTGATCCAGAAAGGATCAAGGCCATTGAATAGATTCCCTTGCCGCATAATAAAAAGGGGATGCAATCATTTATGGGAACAATTAACTTTGTGCGAAGATTTGTGCCTGATTTCGCTCAGATTGTCAAGCCTTTGTAGCAAATGATGAAGCAAAATGCACAATTCAAGTGGATTGAAATTGATAAGAACACATTCAGCAAAATTAAAACTGCTGTTGCACATGCACCCTCCTTGAAAATACCAGATTTCGACAAAGATTTTATTCTATATACTTTTGCATCTGATGATTCACTAGCAGCTGTGCTTACTCAAAAAGAAGATGGTGGGGATGAATTCCCAATATCTTTCATGAGAATTGGTCTACAAGGGGCCAAATTAAATTACCCAACGATTGATAAACAAGCTTATGCAACATTCAAAGCAGTGAAACAATTCAGGCCCTACATATTAAAAAATCGAACCAAGGTGATCGTCCCATACCCAGTTGTGAGGTCCCTTTTTGTACAGAAAGAGTTAGGAGAAAGAAGGGGCAATTGGGTAATAGCTATTCAATAGTATGACCTCGAATTCAAGCCAGCTTCCATATTCAAAGGGCAGGGGTTGTGAAAACTGATGACTGAAAATGGGAACAATGACGAACACGTCTGGGAAAACGAGGCTGAATTACATTTGATGGATGTATGTCCTTTGTTCACAGCTCCCGATTCTTGGTATAGAGATATCATGCATTACCTACAGGAAGGACTGTTTCCAGAACATTGGAATTCTAAGCAAAGAAGATCGTTGCATCTTAAATCAGCTTCCTATCAAATTGTTGAAGGAATATTATTTAGAAAAAATTATGATACAGTTTTGCTTAGATGCTTAGAGAAAGAAGATGCAAAGAAAGTAATAACAGATTTGCATGACGGGCCGGCTAGGGGACATTATTTAGGAGATACTACAGCCCACAAAATCCTCAGAGCTGGTTACTATTGGGCTACGATCTTCAAAGATGCACATGCACATGTCAGGAAGTGCGATATTTGCCAAAGGTGTAGTGGAAGACAACCCAAAGCAGCAGCACCCCTAAAGCCGGTGATGATCACAGAGCCATTAGAGCAATGGGGGTTGGATATTATTGGAGAAATAAAACCGAATTCCTCCCTACAACACAAGTACATTCTGATTGTGACCGATTATTTCACTCACTGGGTCGAAGCTGTCCCGCTGCGTAAAATAAATGAAGACGCGGTCATTAGCTTCCTACAAGATCATATCATGACCAGGTTTGGAGTTCCAGTTTCGTTAGTCTTTGATAATGCTACTTACTTTTCATCAATTAAATTAACTGCTTTTTCTCATGATAAAGGGATAAAATTGCATTATTCTGCAAATTACTATCCACAAGGAAATGGCTTGGCTAAATCCTCTAACAAATTTTTTTAAAGAAGACTGTAATAGAAAACCAGAGGAGTTGGCACTCAGTTCTACCAAACGCCCTTTGGGCTGATAGAGTCACCCCCAAGTCTTCGATAGGAGCATCTCCCTATAACCTTGTGTATGGTAAAGAAGCTGTCCTTCCTCCCAATATCATGCTACCTTCTTCCATAATAGCTCAAGAGTCTCGAGGGTCGGATGATGAAGTTTTGCAAATAAGGATCTATAATCTCTTGAAAGTGGAAGAAGCTCGATATAAAACCAGAGAGTGCTTTAAGCAATAGAAAGGGGTAATAAAGAGATGGTTCGACAAACATAAGGCAGGAACAAAAGACTTTGAGGTGGGAGATTTATTTCTCAAGTGGGATCACCCCCATGATGAGAAAGGAAAACACACGAAATTCCAGCAGTTGTGGGTAGGTCCTTTCTAGATTGCAGTAAAACTTGGCCCTTCCACTTATAAGTTACAAGATATGCAAGGGTGGGAAGAGAACTTACCAGTAAATGGTTTAGTTCTCAAGCCTTATTTTTCTTGAGTTTCATTTGTTTCCTTCTATCTTGTATATAAATAATCTGGCTCAGCCGTTTTTGAGTCTTTGAGTCATGAGTTTTGGTTTTGTTTTAGTTTAAATTTTTGTTTGATTTCAATAAAAGAAGCAAGTTTTGGTTGCATGGAGAGCATTAGAATTATGGACTAACTAAATCCTTTATTATAAGACTATGTATTGTGATTTTATTTGATAGATTCTCTTCTAGTTTAGCAGTTTTCCTAAATGGCTATGAATGCATTGAAGTCCTGCTTAATCCTTGTAAAGTAACTCAAGATTAAAGGGTCTGGAATACTATCACGAGGCTCCATACATCTCACACTTAAAAATGTCCTAGGGGGTGACAGCAAAAGACCCATGGAAAGGAATCAAGGTAAACAGTATATTATATATAAATGATCCCATGCCAAGAATTGAAAGCCAAAAGGCTATGAAGAGTCAAAACTCCTAAGAAAGAAATGTATATCAAAACAAAGTACTAAATCATATGATTATAAA
The DNA here is from genome assembly GCA_001517045.1 of Pseudotsuga menziesii. Taxonomy (NCBI): domain Eukaryota; kingdom Viridiplantae; phylum Streptophyta; class Pinopsida; order Pinales; family Pinaceae; genus Pseudotsuga; species Pseudotsuga menziesii. The sequence continues at coordinate 170,432 of LPNX010836630.1, read as the reverse complement.
ATTGCCAAAAGTTCGTCTCCATCCGTGAGCTGAAAATTAAATACATCTCTCACACAAAAGGACACTATGGATAGAGGAGCCTGAATAAAATTCAGAAAGGAAGGCATGAGGAGGACCTTAAAGGACAAAAGTCCAAAAGCACAAAAAAGTGCAAAATGGCATGGGAATGAGGAACAAATGAATATCTCTATTTACCTTATGATTATGATCCTGTGGTGGCCAAGCTGGAAGCTACCCAAAGACAGAGGTAAAAAGGAAACTCATACTTCTGGCCTCAAAAGAGTTATCTTGACTTTAAAATCTTGGTTTCCATTTTCCTAATTGGACTACCCTCAATGATTCAAAGTTCATATATCTGCCATTTGGGAAATCCATATATCTAAAAGAATTCAACATGATTGTTTTTATTGTTAAATAGTTTGTTACTTAAGGAGGAAATTGTCCAGAGATATAGGTCCACCAGGTAGTCGCCAATTGTTGCAGCTGCAACTGTTTCCCCAAATTTCTTAAAATTTTGGTCCCCTCCTCATGATTTAGCGTGGTTTTAACTATTTGGATCCTTGAACCTTTTGGTCATGCTTGAATTTTGATGGTTTCTTTTTGAAGATTATCTTTCATCCCAGTTTTCAGAAATTGCTCATATTTGGAATTGTTGTAACTTGCAGATTTAGAGTTTGTTTTGCTGAGTTGAAAATGGATCAGGCCTTTTGTCCTTTGCAAAACACTGTTTCAGAGGCGAAAAATTTTCAATCATTTCCTAATTTAAAGTTTAGTCACTCAGATCGAAGGTTGTTGTCCTCTTTGTTTCCGCCGTTGCGGCTCCCAAATCGGCTAAGCACCCGATGTATAAAGCGCTCTGCCCACCGATGCACATCGGCCTTCTAGTCGCATGGATGTAACCTTTTTGTTTCCACTGTTGTGGCTCCGAAACTCGCTAGCTACCCAAAGTGTAAAGCGCTCCGCTCTCCGATGTTAGTCGCAATTCCGTAGTATTTTCTCTTCCGTCATTGCGGCTATGAAAGGCTTTCATCTTCCACTGTCGACATCCTTCTGACTTCTGATTGAGAAATTTCCCACCCGCATCTTAGGTCTCATCGTTCCCGACTCCGATATGATTAAGTGGTTTCGCAGTGCCCGTCACTTTTAAGACCCACTCATGCGGTGGTGAATGAATTTACCCTTCCGGTGTGAGTATTTTTAGCCGCCGATGAGTGTTCTGTTTTCCGTCGTGCATGATGTCTGTCGAGGTAGTGGTGTCTGCGTTTGTTAAAATTATCAGATCAAGTGGTGCACCTGGCCATTTCTTGTGGACTAGTCATTTTGTTGGTTTTACTTTGGTGTTTTGTTTAGAATGAAATCTTGGTGAATGATGCACATTGATTAACTACAGGAAGATCAAAAAGACTTTTCATATTGCCGCAGCATGAAGGGATAGATAGGAGGTGGGATCTCAAGGGGCACGGGCAAAGTAAAAGACAAAAAATTAAAAGCAACAAAGGCACAGCTCTGAAAGGTCCATCAGTTACTAAGCTGATCATGAGCACGCTCAGAAAAGATGAAAATAGGGATATGAAAGGTCGAAAGAATAGAAAAGTCACACGGTTTGGGGGGAACCCAAGGGGTCTGTTGTTTTGCTTAAATATTTGAAAGTGAAAAGTGATAGGGGCTTTTTCCCTGGAAAAAATTGTAACGTAATGCTTGTAAGAGGAACTATTTCGTTTTACAACCAGAGACTGCAAATTTTTCCTATTGGAGGAAGTGCTATGTGGAATGTATCAGTGTGATTAAATAAGCAATGTTGAATGTGAACTATTTTGTTTTCAACTATGTCTCATTAGCTGTAAGAGCGTTCTAACTTCCTGAACCTATGTTCTTGTTTGAATGTTCTTCAGTACATTTATGATGTCTTTCCACTATGAGTAATGGGAGTCACTTGTTGATGAGCTATCTTATCATGTATACTTTATTCATGTTTATATGTTTGGTTGTAAGAACAGCTATCTGTGATTTGCCATAACACATGGACAATGATACATTACTCATGAATTAATGACCCGCTCTTTAGAAATAGTTTAGTTAGTATTTATTTTCATACATATATGATTTGGATGCTTGTGAGTTCTAAGACGAGAGGTAAGAACCTGCGCATCACATTGTGACTTCTCCTTGCATCTTTATCACCTTGCATTGTTAAATAGGCACATGCATATTATACATTAAGTCAAAAATACAAAATACACAGTGGACCGGGCCGCAACCCATAAATTCTTTGTTTTTGTTACTTGACCTACGATAGTCGGACCACAAACCAAATGGATTCCCCATACCAAACATTCACGGGCTAGTTGGGAATGTTGACTAGGAGAATCCCTTGTTGTTGTCGCCTGCGAATTTCCAGGCCTCAACACATTTGTAGGATTTTGAGGTACTTGATGTTGTTCTTGAATTTTTAGTGCCTTTGGAACTTCATTTTATTTGATTTCATCAAGCATTGTGTACTCTCTGTTTTCATTTTCCTCTTTCTTTACATGCAACTAATCTTTGTACATAACCTTTTCATTGAATACCACATATTTAATCCTAATGTTTTTGTTATTTTCATAATCCCATAAGCAATAACCAAAATAATCAACCCCATATCCAATAAGGGTGCATTTCTTGTATTTAACCTCAATATTTGTTATATTTTCTTTCTCAATATGGACAAATGCTTCACAACCAAAGGTTCTCAGAAATGAGTAGTTTACCTTTTTACCTATCCAATCCTCCTCTAGAATTTTTTTACGAAGAGAAAATTCTTATGGATTGGGGTTACCACAATAGACAGTATGACACCAAAAATGAATGTTTCCCAATATGTGAGAAATGTAAGCAAATATAACACTAAGGGATATAGAATCGTACCTTATTCCAGATCGTTGAAGTAGATCCATGTTGATATTTTCCAATGCACTTCCAATTATAATTTGCTCTCAACAACAACAAACAAAGAAAGCATGATATATATAAATGTGTTAGAGCTACTTTAGCATATATAAACAATCATGTATAAGCAAGTAAATAAACCCATGGATTGAATATTCATATTCAAAATGCACATGAATTGGAAAGGAAAAAGATATTTCTATTAATAAATCAGAGATACGATAGTGACAAACTCTGTCAGCACTTCTACGAACTGGAGAAATCGAGTCCTCCACCAATTCAATCCTCCATCTCTCGATAGAAAGCTCACAAAGCAAAGGAAAGATTTGGAACAACACTATGTGCTCCAAGGAATAAAGGGAGGCAGACTCAAGAATAAGCAAAACTAAGGAAACAATGGACTATAGTTTCCTTACTCTTCAATTTATCCTCCTTCAATGTATCCAAGGAGCTCCTTATATAGCACTGCAAAGAGGTAATGGATGGTCGAATCTGAGTGTTCTTAAGGAATATGGAAGGCTAAGAGACAATATATTTGGGCTCATATGAGGAAAACTCCAAAAACATTTGTCTTTTTGCACACATCCCGATGTACGTGGGTTTGAGGTAAAAAATCTGCGTATACACCTGGGTATTGCTTTAAAAGTCGCATATAGGTATAAACAATTTTTGGGGATGATATTCGAACATCAATGTATAATATAATTCCATGGGGTCCAAAGAGTCTTTAGAGGGACATGGAAGGCCATAAATGTGTGATCTACCTGGTGTGATAAAATCAGCTATAACAGATGCCCCCTAATGTGTGAGGTCAGAGGGGTAACATGATGGACAAAATACATTATAAAATCCATCCTAGAAGTGGAGTAATGAAGATCCAGGTAGGAACAACCAACCACTCATCACTACCATACAATGATCAATCTATTCATGTGACTGCAAGTACATATAGCAGTCCTAAATACATAAGAGTAAAATGGTCATGAATAGGCATGATATACAAAGTGTCATGTGTGGTCATTGCCACGTACTATATACAATGGATTAATATCTCCATAGTGGATGAAATATCTGATATACACTGAAAATACTAGAATGAATATCATGAGAGCTGAAATCTAATGAATACTGGCATGATCAAGGAGGTAGCATATATGGAATGCCACCAAGCTGGAAGGTCTTCTACACAAACTGCTACGAGTACATGTCCTACTATGTGAATAGATGTGTTGAGGTCAAACATAGTAGTCCATTGTCTGATTACCGGTCATTGATGTATATCATTAACAGACGCAAGATAACCCACCGATAATGAAAACAGGAATTAAGGTACATAGTGCAATCCAACAAGTGTGAATAGATGTGTTGAGGTCGAACACTTGAAATAATCCATCAACCAGGAGACATTGATTTATTTCCAAAACTATCAATGGAGAGAGAACCTACCACTGATGACTGTAAGTCTCAAGGAACTCAAAGGATTCTAGACTCCTATTCTAGAATAAATGATCTGATGTCGATGGAATGGAATCCACTGGAAGGAGAGAATTAAGGCACCCCCCATAAACCAACACGAGGTACTCAACAATGTTGTATAATGTGGAAGAACTCAATGAACAATATGTGCACAAGCTAGTAACATTACCGCGAATGGACGACATGCAAAGTCAAGATAACTGAGGAATTGTTGACTCAAGCTTCAACTTCCTTCGAATAAAAGCATAAGGAAAGTAGTGACTGAAGGTAGGTAGCATGGACTCGATATGAAAAATGGGACATCTCTGTGACACAAGAGGCATCGACAGAGACTCCATGGGGATTGGAAGTGTAACCAGACGGTGGAGATAAAATCAGAGTAACGAGTACATATCCTAAATTCAAACTAATAACCCAACAAATGAATGTGATATACTGTGCTCTACTCGAAGGAGACACGACTCAGCTACTGCCAAAGATAACATCTTTTCCCGTACGACTATATATATATATATATTTGGAATTTTTCATATATTTTGAAAAGCCTGAAAAAGAATAAAAGTTCTTTATAGTACATATCTAGGAGGAGACAACTATCAAGGACAGGAAAACTAGTTCCAGGCAGTGAAAAATACCTATGCTTAATGCAAGGAAACATGTGTGGGATAACGATACTTAGGGGAATGTCTCCTCTTAGTAAAGGGGTGATCAAGCTGCAAAGGATATGTAAAATGCTTTGCTTGGCTAGACATGAGACAAGCTTGGGCTACATCACTTATAAATATGAAGCAAGGACCTGACATAAGGATCAATAAGGCAATTAAAACTCATGAAATGCAATTACAACTTGACATATACAAGGGAGTAGCTATGGGGAATGGCCAACATAAAGTTCATGAGGAGTATGAAGCTCTTGCTCAAGGATAGGGCAGGAGTAAAAAAGGGACTCCCACAACCTAAAGGAGGCAACTCAACATGGGTACCAAATGAAAAATAGGATCTAACTAGGGCACCAATGTATAGAAAATATCTACCATTCACATAATATCACTTCTAATAGAAGTATGAAGGTTCTATGATATCATGGAATGGGTTCGTACCTAAGGTTAAGGTGACACGGTCATAAGGCCATGCAAAATGCAGGCAGATGTGAAATCCTAACCTATATTATAGTTCAGACATTATACCTTTGATAGGCATGAACAAATCAAAGATTCAGTCAAAACACGCTCAAAACGAGCCCCTACAACACCATATTAGTCCAAATGGTCCAAAAGTGGTCAAAAATAGGTCAAAACTATAGAAAGTGGTTAAAAATTTCAAATGTTTTTCTATAAAATAGTGAAAAAATATTTTTTTCCATACCATTTGAAAATTTACCCACCATAGTTCTTTTTAGACCAAAAGCTTCAGAAGTTGATTATGGGAGCATCTGTCCACAAAATCGCCCACCGTCTGGTTCATGTAACTTATCATGCCACACTCTTCCATTTTCATGCATTTATTTTTTAAATTTGATGGTCAATTTCTTATATTGGGCCATCCCAAAGAGGGCAGTTTCATGCAAAAATTGGGTCTTTTTCAGCCTATAGGGCCAGACATATACCGAAAAAACTACGATACCCACGTATGTAGGCAACTATTTTGAAAACAGTCCCATATAGGGTCTCAAACAAGAAATTCAAAGGAAAAATGTAATGGAACTTGGAAATTATTGTGCAGGATGGTTTTAGAGTGGAGAGAGTGTGAACATGGAGATGTTGAAGAGGCCATACAAGCTGATCTGATGGCTCAATAAGCATTGCAGGCTTGTGGGTTATACAAGTTCTGGCACCTTGGAAGATTAAGGGAAAAACAAGTCTACTCCAGCTACTAGTATATTACTAGGATCCTGACTCAAAGACATTTTAGTTTGATGGGATGCCCCTCAACCTTGAGTTTGAGGATATTTATTTCATCATAGGATTGTCCTGAAGAGGGGAAGTGGTAAAACTACGAGCTCGTGGGTTAGGAGGTGGTCTCACAATATATGAGTGCAATGTTTTTTTATTTCCTCCGGGATACAGAAAAGGTTGGAACTGGGAAGGATAGCAGGGTTAGAATCCCTCCACTAGGATTTGAGGTCATTGATGTTCTATGCAGTATAGTGTATTCATCCTACTATTTATGACTGGAGTACCTCCATGTTGAGCTATATGAAAGAGTAGCTCATTGACTGCAAAATGGGGTGGGTGAGGAACTTCGGCTATGGAAGCATCTTGAGCACTTTATTTTATTAGTGTGTTTCAAGGCTAAGCCCAAGAGTTGATATTTCCCCACATGGTGTTTGGGATCTAGCTAAGCTAAGTTGGGAAAATGTCATGCAGAGACTAGGAGGAGGGTGGGTGGCCAACCCCTACCCAACAGATTTATATCTTTGGCAGCATAGGAAGATCATCGACATAGATGACTACCCATATGTGGGGAAATAATTCCGTGGAGACCCAGACATTTCCATTCCACCAGGCTCTCCATATGGGGAGATAGGTAACGAATCCTGACTCAAACTTGTTTTTTGAATTATTAATTTTTTTTGTTTTTTGATATATGGAATCAAAAAGACATGTTTTTGGTGTGGTGACATATAGTGATACTCTGTCATGTACATGGAGATGTGCAACCAAGACAGGCATATGGATTACCTTGTCATTGACAAAGGGGAAGAGGAAATGAGATCATGGGTGTGGATGTGGAGCGCATGCTCCAAAGCATTCACACGAACTTTGTTCAATTGAAACATGGAGTTCCCATGGCACAAGTCGAGGACTTGCCTGAGGCCTATTAGATTTTTATCATTTAAGCAATATGATCTAGGATCTTATCTGAGAGAATAACATGCACATCAATAATAAAAATAGATAAGAGACACAAAGAATTTTCCTCGGGGAAACCATAAAGGAGAAAACCCTGCAACTTCCTCAGAGATAGAATGAGCACCAATAGCAAAAATAAAACCCGAAAACATAAAGATGATCTCTGACAGCTGATATCTCTCACTTGTTCCACCACTTCCTTTCTCACTCATGTGCCTCAGTTGAGTGAGTGAATGTATATCAAATGAGGAGCACCTCCCTCTATTTATATTCTTTCGTTCACTTGACATTTAACTCAACTTTTTCATCCCCAGTGTACTTAACTGGGTCAAATTCTCTATGGAGACTCTAGTGTCTCACAACTATGGGGACTTTTCCCCTTGACTTACAAAGGAGGGGACTTCCTCATAACTCTTGGTAGTTCTCCCGATAGGAACATCGGGGTACAATGAAATACACATGATTCTCCCAATGGGAACATCGGGGTATGACTTTACATGACTTGATTACATTAATGATTCTCGCAATAGGAACATCGGGGTACAATACATAATATATACAAGTGAATACATTCTGAAGTTACAAATACATCAACACTCCCTCTTAACTAGGAAGGTATTCTCTCGACAAAATTCATCAGCACAAGTCTTTGTCACTGGATCATCACTGGATCATCATCAAGTTTGGATCATCATTGGATCGTAATCAAATATGTATTATCATTGGTTCATCATCATCATTGCTTCCGCTATCTCAATCAAATGGTGCTATTTCTCAATTCTAATCGTCACAGGAAGTTCTCCAGAGCCAACCCTTTTTCATGTTGGTTGTAGGCCTAGCCTCCAAGTAGGTCTTCGTCAACAAAGCCAGCCCTTTTTCATGTTGAATGTACTACCTTGCCTTCACAAGGACTTCCCCTACAGAGCTAGTCCTTTTCAATATTGGATGCAACACCTTTCCTCTTGCAAGGATTTACCCTACATATCCAGTCCTTTTTCATACTGGATGCAACACCTTGCCTCTTGGAAGGATTTCCCCTACAAGGCCAGTCATTTTTCATACTATATGCAATACCTTTCCTCTTGCAAGTGTTTCCCCTATAGAGCCAGTCCTTTTTCATACTAGATGCAGCACCTTGCCTCTTGCAAGGATTTCCCCTATAGAGCCAGTTCTTTTTCATACTGGATGCAACACCTTTCCTCTTGCAAGGATTTCCCCTACAGAGCCAGTCCTTTTTCATACTAGATGTAGCACCTTGCCTATTGCAAGGATTTCCCCTACAGAGCCAGTCCTTTTTCATACTGGATCCAACACCTTGCCTCTTGCAAGGATTTCCCCTACAAATCCATTCCTTTTTCATACTGGATGCAGTACTCAGTACTTATATCTTACCATGGGAGGCCCAGCCTGCCACCATGTCGAAAATTCCCAACACTTACATCTGACCATGGGAGGCCCAGGCTACCACCATGTCAGAAAGATTCAACACTTAAATCCAACCATGGGAGGCCCAACCCGTACCATGTTGGAAAGGCTTTGCACTTACATCTGACCATGGGAGGAACCAATCCTACCACCATCAGAAAGGCTCTGCACTTACATCTGACCATGGGAGGAACCAATCCTACCACCATGTCAGAAAGGTTCTGCACTTACATATGACCATAGGAGGAACCAATCCTACCACCATGTCAAAAAGGCTATGCACTTACATCTGACCATGGGAGGAACCAATCCTACCACCATGTCAGAAAGGCTCTGCACTTACATCTAACCATGGGAGGAACCAATCCTACCACCATGTCAAAAAGGCACACAGACTCATCCCTTTCCCTTGGAAGGAACCTCCATCTGGAGAACACTAAGCTTCTCTCTGAACTACTAAAACTTCACTCTAGCCATTTCTAGCATAGAATCACATCAGGGCTTATTACGTCCAAGGATAACCTGCGAGCTTCGCCAAGACCGATTACATCCAAGGACAACCTACAGGACCGTTTACGTCTGAGCAACCTACGAGCTTCACCAGGATTTTATGCTCAGACAGCCTGTCTCAGCGGCTATAATAGAACTCCCATTTAAGGAAATTTCAACTTAAAATGGGCCTCCTAAGGAAAATTAATAAAATAATAGTTAAAATAATAAAAATAATATTTATTAATTTTGGAGGAAGAAAAGAAAAACCTACTCTTTTGTTTGTGTTTTCAACATATCTCCCTATGTTTTTACTCAAATTTTGATTTGGATATGTTGTTGGATGCGGAATTGAACTTTGCATCCAACGAGTACCGACTCAGCATACTTTTGATGGGCCTCCATACCCCCAAAATAAGAAATACCTAAAAAATGTGATGATGACATCATCATCATGTTTTTTCAGGTATTTCTTTTTTTGGGGTAGTGAGGCCTATCGAAAGTATGCCAAGTGGGTACTCGTTAGATGCGGAGTTTAATTCCACATCCAATGAGACCTCCCAATTGAAATTTGAGTAAAAAAATAGGTAGATATGTCGAAAATACGAACAAAAAAAGTGTTTTTTTTTATGATACATATCCCCAAATTTATATTAAAAAATTGTTTAAGAGGTGCTCCCTTTTTGAATTTTAAATCATTTTGATTGGCTAATACATGATGACATGGAATTTGTAGTATTTTTGGAAGGCCCATTTTAAATTGAAATTTCCTCTAATGCTCTTCTGAGAGATATCGATCTGGATCACACACTGGAGCTTCACTGCTCCTCTCTCAGCACCATGCAGGACTCCTTCCTGCTAAACCAAGAGATCACACCTAATCTCATACTAAAGTAGCACCTTGAAGTGCTCTTTCGATCCATGGTACTACTTCCCAATCAGAATCCACATAACCCTCCAGGTTAATCTTCTGATTTGTATCATACTTGAGCCCATACTCAACTGTACCCTTCAGGTACCTCAGAATATGCTTTGCAGCAACTAGGTGAACATGTATAGGATCTATCAGGAACTGGCTCAATGTGTTCACATAAAAGAAAATATATGGTCTCATATTCATCAAGTACATCAATGACCCAATCATCTGACGATACATTTTGGCATCAACCATCTCTAATGAAGCATCACTCAATAGCTTCAGTTTCGATGCCATAGGTGTGGTCATGGCCTTGTAGTCCATCATCCCAAACCTTTTCAGGATATCTACTACATACTTCGTTTTTCCAAGGAATATTCCGTCTGCACTCTACCACACCTCCATGCCTAGAAAGTAGTACATCATACCCAAGTCCTTTATCTCGAATTCAACAACAAGTCTCCTTCTTGCATCTCTAATGAGCTCCTCTTTTCCTATCAAGAACAAGTCATCGACATATAACAGGAGCATCACCGGTCTTCCACCTTCAACATTTGAAGTAAAGGTTAGAATCTTCCTTACTCTCAGTAAAGCTTAGAGCCATCAGTAAACTGTCCATTTTATTGTACCATGTCAAACCTCAGTATCTTCTGTAGTCACTCCCTCTGAAGTGGAGCATCATTATCCCTCTTCCTTTCATACTCTATGTATCCTATACTGGAGTGATAAATAGCTTCCTCTTCTACTATTATTCTATGTATCCACCTAGGGTCACTAGATACCAAGGTCCTCTATCTTGAAAATGTTCTTCTTACACCCATCTGTGAGCTTGTCATCCTCTATAGGCTTTCATATTCAACCTTGTAGAAAATTTTAAGATATTCATCACTCTAGGTGATCTTCAGGATCCCATGGGTGTCTTCTTAGCTCGTATAAGGCCTTATTTAATTTGCACACATGAATCTTCCTGTCATGTGTCTTAACTTCCAGTGGCTGCAAATTTCTCTTCATAGTCTATGCCTTCTTTCTGTGAGAAGCCTCATGCTACGAATCTTTCCTTGTATCCCTCGATGTTTCCATCTACTGCATGTTGGATCATGTAGATCCATATTGAAGACATTATGGACTTCCCTTCAGGTCTCGATACTACATCCTAGACATCATTCTTCTTGAACTGGTACTCTCCTTCCCTTTCTTCTTGGCTACTTCTTCATAGCTAGAAGGCTCAGCATCAATGATGTCACTCAATAGTGTCACATAACTAGAGTGTCTTTGAGGCCTCTTGAAGTCTCATCATACTATTCTTCATTTTGGATAATTTCTTGAACTGTCATCACTTGTTCTTCAAAACAAGTCTCATCCTTCTTTTTTGGTAGGCAATTGTACACGATCTTTCCTACAAGTCAAATGAATTAGTTGTATGGTTAGAAACATTTCATAAGGCATATTCATAATGAAAAATTCTTATGCATAAAGATATAATCATGCAACTATTTTAGCCAATACAACATTCATCCATATCTCAGGGAAACTTTCTAGATGCCTTCCATCTCTACCAGGACAACATTGAGATTGTGCACTAATACAATATGTCAGCAAAGAGGTTTCATTCTAGATAAGTAGCAATGAAGAGTTGTATAGCACCATGAGCTACTTATCCATCACATGCATATTAGTAGTATACTATCATTAATGCATACATTCTATCATGCATAATACATCAACTGAAGATAAACAAATGCATAACAAAAAAATATCATGAAATGACAATTGAATACTTATCTTTATTTGTTTTGTGGGTAGACTCCTTCTTTCAACTTTATCATCTTGTTCATTCATAACAACATCATTTCTTATCGAAATGCTTAAGATGGATAAGAGGTTCTTCAAGAATTGAGTTCTTCATATTCCTCATCACTTGAGGGATATTCTTGGAATCATCAGCACTTGATCTTCAGTTGCTCCCATATTCTCTTCTCTTATTATGGGTTGAGCTTCATCTTGTATGTGCTCTTCCCAGAGTTTGCTGAAATTAATCACTTCCTTCTAGCACACATTCCTCGAATGAATGAATCCCATGATCCTGGGATGCCATTCAAGGTGGTTATCACAAATTCTGCATTCTCTACTTTTTCATCCACTACTTCAAGTTGTTCTTTGATTTCAGAGACCCTTGTGAAGTATGACTATATGGTCTCTGCATTATGGATCTTTACATTCTATAAATGGTTTCTCAAAGTCACCTTCCAATTTATGTTCTTCCCTTCAAATATCTTGGTCAAGAAATAAAATATCTTTAGGTGTATTTAGGGAAGACACTTGTGGTATAAGGTGATCCTTGATTGAATCAGCAATGATATTTTTGGCCTTGACCAAGTTATTCTTGTGTAAGGCTTTAGCCTTATCTCCCTCTGGAGCTGGAACCTCTCCACTTATGTAGGTGTCAAATTCATTTTCTTAAAGAACTAGTGAAATCCTATACTTCCATGCTTGGAATTTGTTAGCTTCACCAAGCTTGTCATCAATCTAGTGTGATTAGTCATATTGAAATGAGAGCCTCAACAATAAATAGAAAATATTAGATCTTACCTATTTGAGGTGTTCGTCCTAGTTTCAGAGCTGACTGATCTAGGGTTTGTCAGAGAAACCATAATTTTCAAAACTTGGAATCTTTCAGATATGATTGGATAGAAAGATGGTTCTCTTTAAGATGAGCTATCCAATGTACTCCTTTTTTGCAAACAGTGGAGGGAAGCTTTCGGAACAGGAATCCCTAGTTCTTCAATTTCCTCTACATAAATGCTTGATATTGTTTTGGTGGTATCTTTGAAAGTACTACTCTTCTATGTCTAAAATTTTGTAATGAGGTAACCTCGTCCATCCGATTTCCAACACCATAGTTTTGACCAGAATTGGTTTCACCATTTGGGACTTGTGAGAGTTTTCCCAAGGTGACTTATTGCAGGACTGTTAAACATACTGAACTTGTACGGACTTCCACATGTCACTTTTTCACCTTCGAGGTCTGAAATGTTTACCACATAAAGCACAATCCATGCCCTATTTGGAACATCTTGATAAATAGAATTTGGACCTTCGTAGCCCAAGATATAGAAATTATCCCTAGGTGTCTTGTTTAGGGATGAATCTTGGAAGAGGCTGGAACGTTGATTTGGAGGAATCATATATCCCAGAATATAGTGTATCGGAGGCTGAAATTTTAACATCATGTATATTATTATTTTATCTTCGGCCTGTGAAAATTTTGACTCCTAATCCTTCTTCATTCTCAAGATATAACGAATGTACCAAAACTACCAGTTTTAGTATTTTAGGGTTTTTAACGCCCGGGGTCAAATTAGGGTTTGACTTTCTTGAAGTTTTACCCAACCAAAAATCTTGACCTTGGTCTCTAAATTTTGATTTTGAGGAGGAGAGAAATCCTATACCGGGCTCACTCAAAAATTCTACTTCTGTGAAAATCCCTAATTTCCCAATGCAGAAATTGAAAATGCTCGAAATCAAATTCTGCTTCGATAGAAAGATGCGCCCTTCAGTGGAGAGTTATCCTAGCCTCCTTTTGCTGATGATCTGTGGAAGGAGACCCAAAAAGTAAGAAGCCCTAGCTTCTATAGCTGCACAATCATTAGAGGAATTTTGGGGTTTAAAATGGGCCTCCTAAGGAAAATAATAAAATAATATTTAAAATAATAAAATAATAGTTAAAATAATAAAATAATATTTATTAATTTTGGAGGAAGAAAGAAAAAAACTACTTTTTGTGTTTGTATTTTCGACATATCTCCCTGTGTTTTTACTCAAATTTTGATAGGGAGACCTCGTTGGATGCGGAATTTGATTATGCATCCAACGAGTACCCACACTACATACTTTTGATGGACCTTGCTACCCCAAAAACAAGAAATGCTTTAAAAAACATGATGATGACATCATCATCACATTTTTTTAGGTATTTCTTGTTTTTGGGGTAGAGGGGTCCGTCAAAAGTATGCAGTGTGGGTACTCGTTGGATGCATAATCAAATTACGCATCCAACTAGCTCTCCTCATCAAAATTTGAGTAAAAACACAGGGAGATGTGTCGAAAATACGAACAAAAAAACTAGTTTTTTTTATGACAAATATGTCAATTCAACCATTATGGTTGACTCATTTTATTGAAATTCTATTGGTTCTTGAATTTCAACTCATAAGAACTTATTTTGGCACATTTTCTTATAAGGCCCATTTTAGACCTCAAATTTCCTCTAATGGTCTTCTTATTAGGTTAGCTCGGATACCCTGTAAGATTTTTATCATTTAAGCAATATCATCTACCATATTATCTAAGAGAATAACGTGCAGAGAAATAATCACAAGAGACAAGAGACACAAAGAATTTTCCTCGAGAAAACCATAAAGGAGAAAACCGCGTAACTTCCTTAGAGATAGAATGAGCACTGATAGCAAAAGTAAAACCTGAAAACATAAAGATGATCTTCAACAGCTGACCTCTCTCACTTGTGCCAGCACTTCCTTTCTCACTCATGCACCTTAGTTGAGTGAGTGAATGTATATCAAATGAGGAGCGCCTCCCTCTATTTATATTCTTTCATTCACTTGACATTTAACTCAACTACGTCGACCCTAGTGTACTTGACTAGGTAGAATTATCTATGGAGACTCTAGTGTCCCACAACTGTGGGTACTTTCCCCCCTGACTTACAAAGGAGGGGACTTCCTCATGACTCTTAGTGGTTCTCTCGATAGGAACATCGGGGTATAATGAAATACACATTATTCTCCCGATAGGAACATCGGGGTATGACTTTACATGACTTGATTACATTAATGATTATCCCGATAGGAATATTGGGGCACAATACATAATATATACAAGTGAATACATTTCGAAGTTACAAATACATCAACAAGGCCATGAAGTGCTAGGTGGTTGGAGTACCACGAGCATGGGTTCGCTTATTTCGCTATCTAGATATATTCGTAGTGTGCTACCATGATTAACACCCTGCTCCCCCATAGGCTTAGAGCCTGGGGTGTATTTTTTTTATGACCGTGTAGTATATTTTGGTGGCTCGAAAGCCCCATTTTTGTATTTGAAACTTATGTGTTATGACACCACATTTTGGACCTATATTTTAATGAAAAATACATATGATGATCGATTATTATTTTATTTACATGTGTAAATGTGTTTGTGAATGCTTCATCATCTGTGAAACACATGTCAATCTAGTACATAGTTAGCATATGAATCGGAAACTTGATTAAAATTTATTTCAATATTGATGTATGTTATTTTCTCAAATCATCGTTCAAGCAACCTAACACGCAAGAACCTTCGTAAAAAAGTTGTATCCTTAACATGATACAAGCCATTTAGCTATGAGACCACTAAATGCAAATCAATATGTACATCAAGAGAGTGAATACCATGTGAAATGAAATCACATAATAACTCAATAACGACACTATACTCTAAAACATTGTTCAATGAAGGCCGTAAACATACCCCTCCTAAAGACAACACCTGACCCGTAAGAGTATAAATCACCCATGCAACTGAAGTTGAGTTTTAAGTGTGGCATCTAGCATCATCAGCGAATCCTACATAAACCGACTTTGTTAACATCTACCACAATAAACAGAGACTAATCAACAAACTTGATCACCACAAGCAGACCAAAACTATGTTATGAAAATGTACAATAGTATACAACAAATCATCCTTGGTTGAGAATCATGCATAGTACTTCTTAAGATATATCCCATTTCTAGGATCCTCCATGGCCGTCCCTTCCTAATCGACTAACTCATAGGAACCTTTCTCTAATACACGTTTGACCACATAAGGCCCATGCCACATAGGGTTAAAATTTTCTGCCCCCAAGGGTTCCTTATCTTGGTCCCACAAAAGAACCAAGTTACCTTCACTAAATCTCCTAGGATGAACATAATTATCATACTGGACCTTAATGTGACATGTATTAATCTCAAGAAGCACTCATCAAGCTTCTCCAAGTGGACCAAATGCTCTTTCAATGCAGAAGTCTCTGGTAAAAGCTCCACATCTAGCTTCAAAGAAGGGATTTCACACTCAACTAGTAAGATCGACTCCACCCCATGCACAAGCTGATATGGAGAAAAATCAGTGGCAGTCTTAGTTGTGGTCTAATAAGACCACAAAGCAGGATATAACATGATATGCCAATTAGTATTGCTTTGTGCGATGGTTCATTGGAGAATGGAATTAAGTGATTTGTTCACTACTTCAACCTGTCCATTCGCTTGAGGATAATAAGAAGAGGAATGCTCTTTATTACACCCTAACTTCAAATAAAACTCTTCCATCATATTTTTCTAAAAGTTCCTGCCATGGTTAATGACAAGCTCCCTCGGGATACTGAACCAGGTGATAATTTGATTGAACACAAAATGCGTGGATGTCTCATCATCGTATTTAATAATGAGCATATCCTCTTCCAATTTCATGAAATAGTCAACAACCACAATAATGTGATGGTTCCCCCCAGCTGAAGCTAGGTTGCAATCCATAAAATCAACCCCCCACCTGGTGAAGGGACTCATGGTGATAATCAGATGTAAAGGGGTATGATGAAAGCGCATATTTCATGCAAACACCTGGCAAGGGTGCCATCGCTTGACTGCATTAACACAATCTTTAGAGATGGACAGCCAAAAACATCCCGCTCTCAAAATATTTTGAGCAATAGAAATCCTAGATAAATGACTACCACACACCACTCCATGGCAATAATTCAACACAACCTCAGCTTATTTGTGAGTTAAGCAATGGCGCAAAATGGAATCAACCCCATGGCGGTACAAAGTTTTATCCACAATGAGGTAATTCTTCACTACATGACGTAGTTTTCGACGCTCATCTCGTGAGAGGTGAGAAGGAACCTTCAAGGTTTGCAAGTAGACAATAATGTCCCCATACCATGGGTCTACAGTTGAAATGAGAAAAAATTTCTCATCAACGAAAGAGTCCTCATGAACCTCTCCTTCATCAAACTCGGAAAATCATATATGAGATTAGAAAAAATCAATGAGTTCTTCGAATTTGCCAAAACAAACTTGAGCTCAAATTCTTGCAATATCGCAAACCATTTATTATACTTTCCCCCTATCATCCTTTTGGTGAGGACGAACTGAAATATATTGATGTGAGTTATAAAAAAAATTTGGCGAAGAAGGATATAATTCCTCAAATGCTAAACCACATGGACGGTAGCTAAGGCCAACTTCTCAACATGGCTATAACAAAGCTCTACATCAATAAGGTTTCAGCTAAGATAGTAGATGACATGCTCGTGAAGCTCCTCATCCTCTTGAACCAATACCATACCAATCGTCTCTTGAGGCACGACCACATATATCAAAAAGTCATGGCTATAGTTGGGTGGACTAAGAATGGGGGTCGATGCCAAGGCCCTCTTTAAAGCAACGAAAGACTCTTGGGCTCTCTCATCCCATATAACGGAGTGTCTTTCTTCAACAAAAGCATGAGTCCTTTAGTCAAATTGGAAAAATTTACCATGAATCTTCACAAGAACTTTGCCATACCTTGCAAACATTGAATATGTCTAATGTTACGTGGGGGAGACAATTGAATTACTTTCGCAACCTTTAAAGGATCGACCCTTATACCCTCCTTGGAAACAATGAACCCTATTAAGTGACCAACATTCACTCAAAATATGCACTAATGACGATTCAACTAAATTTGATAGCGACGACATCTTTCGAAAACCAAACACAAATGATAAGGATGATGCACCCTCATATGAGAGTGAGTAGCTAAGTCATCCAAATACACTTGTGTAATATTTTTTAAGATCATGAAAGGAGAAAAACATGGACCCTTGGAACGTAACTCCGACATTTTTGAGGCCGAAGGGAATCTTTTGATATGAAAAATTACCCCAAGGACAAATGAAAGCAGTCTTGTGTTGGTCCTTGGGTTTAATTTGGATCTAATTATATCCAGAAAATCCATCTATAAATGAGAAAACCTTGCTCCTCGCACACTCATCCAAAATATGATCATTAAATGGTGTGGGGAAGTTATCCTTAGGACATGTGTGATTCAAATCTCTAATATCAGTGCATACATGTACCGTTCCCTGCTTCTTATCCACCAAAATGAGGTTTGACACCCACTCCTTCAAGGGAACATGATATATGAAGCTAGCTTTGAGCAACTTCTCTATTTCTGCCTTAATAGTGGGTGCTTTCCTATGACTCATTGCATGCAAACATTACTGAACAGGTTTAGCATCCAGAAAGGTTTTTATTTCATGCTTGACAATACAAGGGTCAATTCCTGGAATTTCTTCATATGACCAAGCGAACACATCTCGAAATTCTTTGAAAATATCGGTGTATTCTCCAATCTCATCGAGGGAACAATCTACCCCAACGTACACATTTTAAACCTTTCCTAGAATGCAAGAAATATTGATAGGTATAGTTGGTGACAATTTGTCCATGTTCCCTTTAGCATACTTTCTAGGAGAGCCTGATGGGACCATGGGCCTACCAATTTTCTCTCTAAAGATCGCCTTAAATTAATCACACTCAATATCATTAGGCTTAGGGATAAAATAAGATCTATGATGCAAATCTCCCCAAGGTTGTTCTAAACTAGACATAGCCTCAAGAATAGCCTTATCCGATGGAGAGATGTCATCGAGGAAGTCATGTGAGTGAGATGATGCAACTTCCCAAGCAGGAATTGCATAAGGGTCCTCCTCCTCCATCCACGAAGAGGAATAACTAGACTCTACAACATGATCAATATTAGCTTGATAAGCCACCATAGATGTAGACAATGATATGTCTGTCTTGGCATGTATGGAATCACCTGAAGTACTCAGAGAAGGAATAGTCCAAGGATCCTCCATATGTGAAGTGCAAAAAGGAACCAAACTCAACGACATTGAAACATTACCAAGACTAGAACCGATCATAAGAACAGGCACAACACAACGAAAAGTTCCCATTAATGAAGGATACATTCCCACCTCAATATTATTAGTTTCCAACCGAGAATGATTGATAACCATGATAGAAGATCCCAATGATGCTTTCGAACAAGAATTATCAAAGGATCACTGATTGATTGTCACAATATTCCCATCCAAAGGAAAACAAACAACCTGGAATAGTGACAATGTGACTGCTTGCATGTTGTAAATCCAATTCCTACCCAATAAAATATTATAGTCAAGGGACCCATCAACCACCTCAAACTCAATCACAATGGTCTTCCCTCCTAATTGGAGCTCAAGGGAAGGAAGAATGTCGTGCGACCGAAATGACCTTCCACGAAACGCAGCCAACATGGTGCTTGACTTAGACAACGTAGGAGAACCCAAACCCTTCCAACATGACAAAGACATCACAGAAGCTGCACCACCTTCATCAATCACTCTGCGCTTGATGGTGTTGCTTAAACACTCTACATGAACCAAAAGGGACACATAGTAAGGAAAGCGAGGCTAGAATCCAAGAGTTTCAAATTTGATCACCGAAGGAGAGCTTGCATTAACCACCTAAGAGAAGACAACAAGGCTTTCCTTTGTGGAGGAAAAGTCTGAAGAACTTCTAAAATAGACATCGTAGAAGGACTCTAGCTAAAACCCTCGACGATAGAATCGTTCTGGGTAGCTCAGGAATTATAATTGCAACCATGGCCACTAATGGTGTCTGACGGGTTTGGAGTCCCACCAGAAGCAATACCAGGATCCACGGTCCTCGAGTTCATATTCTGGTTTTGCGGTAAAGGATTTTTCAACATAGCTGGGCTCTGTGCGATGAACTTCGAGGCATATTCTATCTAAGAGCACAAGTGAGTGAGGTGATCATCCCCACAAATATTACAAGGAAATTTAACCTTATGCTTAGGTTTCCTGTCCCCCATAGCATTATTATTGTTCTTGTCATTATTATTATTTTCATTCCTATTCCCACCCTTTCTATTGTTTTTACCTTTCTTTTTTTTCCATCCAGGTTGCTGGTTACCTTTCTGGTTTGATGATTGCACTGAAAGTACATCCGCCATTTGGGTAGGACGAGATGAAGTCATGGCTTGTCCCGACGTAGGCTGGTTAATAGACAAGTTATTCATTTGGTTTGTAACCGAGCCTGTAGGCTTAACATTTGTGGAGCCAACAATGCCATCAATATGTGGCCAAGGTTTAAACATAGGGCTGAAATTGGATCTAGGTACGTTCGGTATGATCTCATACAAGAGCCCAAACCAAGCATAAATCAAATCTAATTGCTGAGCTCTAAAGATAGCTTGTTCCTCATTTTTCACTTTCGATGTGGAAACATCCTTCGCTATGTAAGGAAATAAATACTTGAGGAACCATTCCAAAAGGAACTCTAGTGGAATAAAGGCCTCAATCAATCTATTCCGTCTATGCCACTCTTGAATGTGATCAAATATATGGGTGGCTTTGTATTGATGAAATGTCGACAAGAGTTTAGTATCAGCATCATAACGCATGGGTAGCTGAAAGTGATTAAGGAAGGTCATAGCTAAGTCATTAAATGATGTATAAGTCCCCCCAAGAAACTCTATGTACCACTTCTCAACAGGCCTCGTAAGGGTGCATTGAAATAGCCTTAAACTAATTGAATCATGATTCAAGGAGTTTAAAGAGCACCAAAGGTGGAAAGTAGTGACATGCTCACTAGGATCTTCACTAGCCTTACCTTCGAACTTTGGAATATCCAAAGGAAGCTTGGTGGGAATGACTGACCATGCTGGGTCATGAGACACAAGATCATTTTTCAATATCAAAAAGTCGGGTAAATTTAACGTTGCAAGGAAAGGGAGCCTAGGATGATGCATTTGGTTCCATGCTTCCTGATAAGGCCGGTCCACATAGGTTTGATTGTTATAGACACCATGGCCTTGGATAGTGGGATGGTAACCTCCACCCATTCGACCCATATAGGGTTGTGTATTGTAGCTTGGAGTACCTTGAGGCTTTGGGTGCATGAATCCATAGTTAGGAGACTAATAAGCAGGTTGATACCCAGACCCATATGGTGTATAAGCTTGTGCATAAGATGCTCCATAGGATGGTCCACAAGCTGGTCCATAAGAATGTCCATAATATGGTCCATAAGATGGAACATACCCAGATGACACATAAGGAGGCACATGGCCTTATGACACTACAATGTGAGTAGACACAGGATGAACATAATGGTAGAATTCTGACTTGAAGGACCATGTGAGTTAGGAGGAATATGTGTCATCAAAATTGCATTCGAAGGAACCGATGTTGAAGATGATGGGATATGGGAAGGGATGTAACTTGTGCCCCTAATATTCACATGTCTAGGATCAGACCCCAAATAGGAACGACAGTTCTAGGCCTAGGATGCGTGTGTGAAGGTCCTCCCACTGCGGGGATGGAAGGTGCAATATGACTAGTACTACCAAACCTCTCTACTTGGAAAGGAATGGAAATGCCTCCAGGTGCAACACCAAGGTCAACACCCAATCCGACATTGGGTGTCAAACTAGTCTCAGGAAGGTCTGGCATGCCATACCTAATTGTGTTAGTTCTAGTGGGTGCATGGTGAGTCTCACCTCTCATATTATGTGACGAATACCAACAGTTTGCGTTCATGTATCCCAGAAATTGCAATGGATCGTCAGGTGATGTCCTAGTCACATAAGGGTCAGACCCTACCAGAGTCCCATATGTGCTCGAAGGTTCAAACTCCCACACAAGAGGTGGATAATAAGGGCACTTTGGGATCTCAAGCTCATGGTGACTCATGGTGAGATGTGTGTGTGAATCAAAGTGGGAATTAGTCCACCCGGACTATCTGGTTCTCTCTCCCAAAGGAGGAGGAGATGTAGAAGGAGAAATTCCTGCTAAATGACGAGAATGGTGGAGTGTCGCACCTAGATCCACTAATACTCAATAAAATAAAAAGACTCAATCTAGCTACACAACCCTAAGCAATCTAGCGTACATAGAGCACACTCCTAAGAAATTCTACAGCCAAAAAACAAGCAAAGCAAGGGGAGGATATGTGAGCTCCTGAATCTAGAAGATATTCCTCACCTGGGAGAGGATTGAGACTCCCATACACTACAAACAGAGGTTCGTAGCCAATTATAGTGGCCCTTAGCTTCAATGTGTAAAGTGACTGTGTTGTTCGACCCCTACCTGGCCAAGACACCTACAGAATAACCTTTGCAAGTACCCCCTGCGATACATAGGTAAGGAAACTAAGGTCACCCCAATCTAACAAATGCTTAGGAGAATAGTCACAAGAGGGATCGACTGTACTATGGGAAAGGTAGCAAATCCCAAAGCTCAAAAGCACCAAACGGTGCCTCAAAATCCTCCAGATATGAATAGGATCCTGGAAATATCTTCAGCGCTCACAGAAAGTGACCAAGGGCTATCCCAATCACAATCATGCACATTTCCTCGTGCTTGACTCCTATGTAAGAGGAGATTCCTGAGAAACACTAATTATACCAAGGATTTCCCACTCTCACCTAGACAAACACCTAATTGTTGTGTTTAGTAGTATTGGAGAATTGACTCACAATGAACTATTCCAAGACTCTAAATCTTGATCTTGTTGGTGAACCCTATAAAATAAAAATGTCTAGTTCCTTTTAATTAAGCATTGATTTTAATGGTTGTGATTACTCAAAGGTAAATGGTTGTGAAACTAATGATATTGTGACTCAGTAGTGAAATAAATGTGCACACCTAACAAACATTGCCAAGTGCAATTTTGTAGAATGAAAAACAGGATATGCCACACCATGAGATGCAAGTTCTTTCCTTCAAATGAAAATGAAATCATTCCTAAATGAACACCTAACTATAATGCAATAAGAAAACCTAATGTAAGTACTGTGCAAGTGAAAAAATGCAAGAATGCATAAGTATGCAAAAGCAAAATATTTTTGAATTTTTTGAAATAAATGAGATATAAAAATCAATAACAGACCCTACAATACTGAGACCCTGCAAATGCTCATAGATAGCATAAAATCAAGGCTTCAAGATAAAAGAGACCTAATGTACTAATCCCAAAACAAAAAAGGAAAAATGAATGACAAGAACAAAACCTAATTAAAAATAAATCAAAAGGGGTCTCTGGTCAGAAACAGAGGTTGTATACATACACCAATAGAACCCAAGAAGACTCAACAATCGTCAAAACTCATGCAACAACACTCAATCCTCCAACTAAAGATAAAAACAAAAGGATACAGGACTGTATGCAATAAACCTACGTACATACGTGGGAATTCAAGAGAAAACCTTGTGTATACACTACTGTAATGCAAATACTCGCGTATAGGAAGAAAAAGAGGGAAAAATGATAAGCCAAGGTAAAATTAATTCTACAGGACACTACTAGGAAAACATACCTCTAGACCTAACACATAAACAGAGAAATAAAGAGCAATTCAAGCACATTGTATACCAAAAATCCAATGAAAAACAACTAGGAACCTCCCCAGTGGAGTCGCCATTTATGTTATGGAGAGAAACTTCCTATGTCTTGGGGGTACCACAATAGACAGTATGACACTAGAAATCAATCTTTCTCAATATGCAAGAGTAGTAAGCAAATATAACACTAAGGGATATAGAATTGTACCTTATTCTGGACGGTTGAAGTAGATCCCCGTTGAGATTTTCCAATGCAATTGCAAATCTAATTTTCTCTCAACAACATCAAATAAAGAAAGAATGATATATATAAATGTGTTAGAGATATTCTATCATATATAAACAATCATGTATAAGCAAGTAAATACATCCATGGGTTCAATATTCATATTCAAAATGCACATGAATTGGACAGGAAAATACATTTCTACTAATAAATCAGAGATACAAAAGTGAGAAACTTTGTTG
>LPNX010836630.1:108975-144603 GCA_001517045.1 Pseudotsuga menziesii | reverse complement strand
AGCTCCATATTCAGTCTCCATTGTTGATAATTTGCATGATCAATTGTTAATTGCTGTGAGTGAAATTAATCTACTGCAGGCCTGAATTTCTACAGTTGGCACTTCTGCGAACTGGAGAAATCGAGTCCTCCACCTAGACCTCCACCACTTCAATCCTCCATATCTTGATAACAAGCTCACAAAGCAAAGGAAAGATTGGGAAGAACACTATGTTCTCCAAGGGACAAAGGGATGCAGACTCAATTATTAGCAAAACTGAGGCAACAATGGAGTATAGTTTCCTTACTCTTCAATTTCTCCTCCTTCAATGTATCCAAGGGGTTCCTTATATAGCTCTCCAAAGAGGTAATGGAGGGTCGAATATGAGCATTCTCAACACATATGGAAGGCCAAGAGACAAGATATTTTGGCTCATATGAGGAAAACTCCAAAAATATTTGTCTTTTTGCACACATCCCAATGTATGTGGGTTTGAGGTAAAAATATGCATATACACACAAGTATTTCTTTAAAATTTGCATATAGGTATAAACAGGCAATTTTTGGGGATGATCTTGGAACATCAAAGTATAATATAAGTCCATGGGGTCCAAAGAGTCTGCATAGGGACAAGGAAGGCCATAAACGTGTGATCTACCTGGTGTGGTAAAATCAGTTATAACACAAAGTTTCTGAGAAATGAGTAGTTTACATTTTTACCTATCCATTCCTCCTTTGGAATCCCACCATTCAAAGGACTTGAAGTCCCTTTGTTTATTAAATAAATAACATTATCTACAACATCAACCCAAAATTGTAAGGGAAATCTTGCATGAAACATCATACACCTTGCATGCTCCATGATCATCATATTCATCCTTTCTAACACACCATTTTCTTGTCATGTTCCTGGGATTGTCTTCTCTCTACGAATCCCATGGTATGAAAAGTAACTATCAAACTTGTTGCTGCAGTATTCACCTCCATATTATCACATCTGGGACACTTCAATATTTTCCATATATAATTATTAACCAAATATTTTCACTTCTTAAAAGTAGAAAACAAATCACATTTATATATAATGCAATAAACCGAAGTTTTTATAGTTGCATCATTAATAAATGTAACATAATAGCGAGATACACCAAGATATTATACCTGAGACGACCCCCGTACATATGTATGCACAAGCTCCATCTTTTCACTCTTCTTCTATTTCCCAACCCCGAGAAATCTAACTCTCTTATATTTTCCATAAACATTGTTCTCAAAAAATTCCAAACTTACCTACTTCATATCTGGAAGCAATTTTCTTGAGTGTGTTACACATAATTCTCGTCAACACCATGTTACAAGATAAGTATATCAGTATTTTCCTTGAATTCCTCAAAGGTTGAAGTTGAAAATGAGAAAGGATGAATAATTTAATATTTTTGGCCACCACCTCACTTTACCTGTGAGTAAGTCACGATACCCATTTCACCAACGCTTTTCTTCTATATGCAAAAAGTGGTGCCACTGCTCATTTCCCATTTACAAGGAGCGGTACCCCCCTTAGTACCACATTTTTTCCTTGAATAAGGAGTGGTGCTAGAATTATGAAGGGGAAAATGGAAGGTCCAAGAGGATTCTCGAAGCTAACCTTCATGGGGCCTCATCCCTATGATTCAATACACCTGGAGCTCGATATCCCCCATCCTAGGATCATCCCTCGACCTCTCCCATAGAATCCTCAACTTATCCTGTCCTATCAATCCTTTATATACTAGCTCACCCCTCATGGGAAAAGGGAGGAAGAATGTGTTATTGCATCAAAATTATGGCCAAATTCAGTCAGACTCTTGAGTTATTAGTAGCTAAGTTAAAGGCTTTGAGGCAAGGCTCCTTTAAGAAGAGTTCTTAAAACCAAGGCATTGGTTTTATACTCTCCTTCTTAATATTTTAATGGAAATATAGTTTCTTTCCCATAAGAATTTGTATCTGTTATTATCATGTTGTGTTTATTGTTTAACTCCTTGGTCTTTTACATAGGATTATAAACCATCTTGTTACTCTTACTTTGGTTTGTGTTTTGTTGTGTTTCTTGCGGCTTATCCACATAGATCAAACACTTCAAGGATCATACCTTTATAGCATATGGAAGGTGAGAAGAGCATATAATTCAAGAAGTTTATTCAATCCTAGGGGAAGTTTCTTTATCTTTTAGTTGTTTTGTTCTAGTGTTGAGTGTTTCAATCTATAGAAACAACCTATGTCAGCACTGGCCAAGAATTTCTTGTAACAAAAGTGGTGACCATACTAGAGAGAGATTGGATTCTTGGTTTTGGCTTTTCTTCTATTTTCAATTTAAGTTCATAGATCAAATCTACTTGTGAATTTGTAATATTTGATTTGAAACTATTAAATATACCTCTATTTTCCTCTAATTCTTTATATTCCTATCTTTGTATGTTATTTGGATCTAGTATATAAGCTCTAACATTTTTCTTTTTTTTCCTCCT
Source organism: Pseudotsuga menziesii (assembly GCA_001517045.1). NCBI lineage: Eukaryota > Viridiplantae > Streptophyta > Pinopsida > Pinales > Pinaceae > Pseudotsuga > Pseudotsuga menziesii. Next base: position 142,120 of record LPNX010836630.1, on the reverse strand, counting down.
TGTGATTTTAAAAAATGTTTGGGCTATCGCACCTGGGTAGAGTAAAAGGACCGTTCACCACACCTTTCTTTAGGAAACTAGTGGTGCCACCGCATTTTTCCTATGTATAAGGAGTGGTGCCACCACTTTGTACCTGTTTTCAAAGAATGGTGCTTGGCCTGCAACACTCTCTGTTGAGCTGTCAAAGCGCGATGTCAGGTAGGTTTTTCAATCCCTATTTGATTTTTGAAATCTTGCATATGAGTTTTGGTTTTTGAGTGTTTTTGAGTTTATTGATGGTAGTTACAGTCATCAAACAAGATCTAGAAAAGTTTATAGGCATGATTTGTTTTATTTTTAAGAAAGTTGATTGATTTTGTATTTTGAGGCTTCTTGTTCATTTGTCTTTGGTTTCAAAGTGAAAGTCTTTGAAAAGAAATTATCTAGTTAGATATTTGAGTGTTGTTATAATCAATAGAGAGGTAAGTAACTTTATTTTGTTTTCTTCATAGATTTTCAAAATATTTTATTTATACTTCTTACTGAAAAAATTGAGAGAAAATTGATTATAGATATTAGTATAAGAATGGACTCTTGATTACTTGATTAGTCTTATCAACTTTCAAGTATTCATAGTGTGTTGCTTCTTGTGTGTTTTCTTCTCAGCAAAAGAACAAAAATAATTTTGTTTGTAGGTCTTTCTTTCATTTGAATAATTGAAAATTTTGAGTGCAAAGTAGTAATAACTTTATTTTTAAAAGAGATCTCATTCTTTTTCTTTTCAAGGTTTGCATTAGAAATATTTGTGTGCTTATAATAGGAATGAAACATATAGTTTGATATCGGTTTGTTGGGATCTATTTGTGTTTCGGAAAAATAAGAACCGAACCTCTATCCTTTCTTTAAGTAGGGGATATCCAAAAGTTAAAGTCAAAGAATTGCATGTGCATACCTACATGGTTTTACATTTCAGTTTTTCACCTCATACATTCACTTAATCATACAAGATAAAATTAAGCGCTACTATAGGTTAAAAGCATTAGCAAGGTGTGATAGGTGAGAAGACGTGTCCTAGCATCTATAAACGTAATAGTTGTCATTCATTTCTTGCACTACATACTAAGTATTGTGTTGCTCTTCCATGTACTTGTTGGTATATCGAATGAACTTTCATGTACCCTTGAGATATATCGAAAGGTACTTCACATACTCAGCAGTATATAGGAAGGCCTATTTCAAATGGTTGTGCATTATACAACACTAATATGATATTGAGCTCCCATGCACCTTGTGTATATCAGGAGACACTTGTAGGGATTGAGAAAATCCATTTGATTGTCTTATAACTGCAATACACTGAGAACATCACTCAGGGAGATTTATATGCACTTGTCATCTAGGTAGTTGGGTATTTAGAAAAGGGTGCGGTCCCATCCTCCTTGTCACATTTTATTGTTGGATCTTGTGGTATATCACGAGTTGTGGTGATTTGATAATCTCATGAGGATTTAGAATTTAAATCCACTCATGTCACATTTTTATTGATTCTTTAGTGTGAGTAGCATTTGGTTAGCTTGGTTAGCTTAGAGGTTTATTTTGAGATCAGTTTGACTTATTAAAACTGGTTGATTTCCCTTGGAGGCAATCTTGTCATACACAAGGATTATCACCTAAGTATCCTTTAAATCCTATGACTCAACCTCCCATGGAGCGAGAGATGGACACAAATTCTGAAGCAGGCCATAGCGCATCCATGCCTGAATTGGAAGGAGTTCCAGTTACTGAAGATGGAGGTGAATTCTCCCCTACTTTCAATGTTGCCATTACTAATTACTCGGTACTACCCATAGCGGAACAACCCTCCTCTTGAGATTCATCATTTTCCATCGAAACTCCTACAAGATCTAGGCTCAATCAGTTCCAACATGATGATACGGTCACTCCCATATTTGGTTCGAACGCTCCATTTTGGGAAACTTCCTTAGGAAAAGCTATTTCCCAATTCGGTTCTACTAGTGCCACAAATGTTTCTTCTATGGAGCTAACTCCAAACACTAGAAGGTATTTACCTTATCTTTTACCAAGTGATATTCTCGGTAGATCTTTAAAAATACCTTCTATTTCAATTCTATCCAGTGCTCCACCTGCTCCAATGATTCACTCACCACTCCAGTGAGAGTGACACATTCTACTCCAAATCCTATGCCAAACCCTTCATTGATAAGTGCTCCTATGCCTTCCATGGGTTTGTCGAATCTTGGTAGTCATTTTTTACCCCCCATATCCCATGTAGTTGGAGGACCTTATGTACCTGTTTTGCATAATGCTTCAAATCCTACTCCTCCAGTTGTAGGATCTGGTGGACCTGCTAGTTATGGTCCTATTGGTTCTGTTTCGCAACCACAGGCATCTTCTTGGGTCCTACCTCAACAACCCAACATTGGAAACAAATACCTTATTGGGGTGCAATACAATAATACTTTATACGTACCTTATCCTGGAGGCGTTACCAATAAATGGACACAAGCTATCTATTGACCTTAAGACAGGCCTTGTTAGTTTTTCAACATTAAGCTAGCATTATTAGGATCCTTAACTAAGAGAATAACAAGAACAACAATCAAACACAAGAGATAACGAACACAGTGTTTTTCCTTGGCGAAACCATAAAGGATAAAACCCCGTAGCTTCCTCAGAGATAGAATCAACACCAAAATAGAAAAGCCCAAAATAGTAAGTGATATCCTGACAGCATTAATCTTCTTCTTGACTAGCCCCAGTGTCTTCTCCTTCCTCAACTATGTGCTACACTTGAGTGTGTATTAGTTGTGTGATAAATAGAGACTCCAGTTGTCTATTTATACTAATCCCGGAATGACTAAAACCCTACTACGGACGACCTCTACTAGGAGAGTCTAATAACTCTAGTGCCCCGAAACTGCGGGGACTTTAACCCTTAGACAATCGGAGGGTTACTCACTATGACTTGACATGACTTGTTTACATAATAGATCCTCCCGATTGGAACATTGGGGCATGACAAAATGACTCAATTACATAATAGATACATCTCAGAATAAACATCGAGTTACAATAAATAAGATACATAGATGAATACATTCCGAAGTTACAAATACATCAACACTCCCTCTTAACTAGGAAGGTATTCTTTCGACACAATTTTCAGCACTGGTCTTTTTCTCTGCATCAACTGGATCATCTCGTCATCTTCAAGTCTACCTTAGTATTCAAGTCTTCTTCATCTTTGAGTCGTCAATTCATCTTCTTCTTCAAGTCTTCTTCATCTTCGAGTCTTCAAGTCATCTTCTTCTTCTTTATCATGGGATCTACATCATCATGACTACTGGCTCATTACTGATGGATCATCACTCGATCTGGATCATCATCAAGTCTGGATCATCTCTTCTGGATCACTTGATCTAGATCATCATCATATGCTATCTCATAATGGTGCTATCTCGATTGTTCTTGTCACAGGAAGTTATACAGAGTCAATCCTGTAGGCCTAGCCTTCATGTAGGTCTTCATCAAGGCTTATATCTGACACTTAAGTCATAATGGCCCGCCTATCTCTTACATCCGATCTCATCTTGTCAGAAAGGCATGCCCATCACTCACATCTGACCTCATCCTATTAGAAAGGCCCAACATTCACATCTGACCTCATCTTGTTAGAAAGGATCAGCACTTATATGCGACCATGTGCAAGCACACCGCATCGAAAAGAATCTGCACTTAAATCCGACCTCATCCTGTCAAAAAGGAACAACACTTACAATCGACCATGCTCGAAAGCACCGCATCAAAAGGGCTCAGCACTTACAATCCGACCATGCACTAAGCACCGCATCAGAAAAGGTTCAGCACTTACAATCTGACCATGCACGAAGCACCGCATCAGAAAGGGCTCAGCACTTACAATCTAACCACGCACGAAGCACCACATCAGAAAGGGCTCTGCACTTACAATTTGACCATGCACGAAGCATCGCATCAGAAAGGGAATGCACTCACATCTGATCATGGAGGAACTAATCCTACCATCACATCAAAATGGCCCCCAGTCCTAGACTGAGCTACCTGGTAACTAACCAGGTGCCTCCATTCCTAGAATGGTAGTTGCCCTTACATCTGACCTACTCATCAGAATGGCCAACAGTCACATTTGACATGGAAGGAACCTAATCCTTTAGCCATGAAAGAATGGTTCAGCCCTTACATCTGATCAAGTGGGAACACATCCCTCTATCACATCAGAATGGCTTCTTAGTCCTAGACTAAGTTTTCCTGGTAACTGACCAGGTGCCTCCATTCCCAGAATGGCAGTTTCCCTTACATCTGTCCTACTCGATAGAATGTCCAACACGCATATCTGACATGGAAGGAACCAATCCTCTCACCATGACAGAATGGCTCAGCCCTTACATATGATCATGGAAGGAACCAATCCTCTCACCATGTCAGAATGGCTATGGGTCTCATCACTTTCTCTTGGAAGAAACCTCGATCTAGAGAACACCAAGATTCTCCCTGAAGTACTCGAACTTCAGCCTAGCCAATGGCTTCATCAATACATCAGCTATATGTTCCTCTATTGCAACATACTGGAGCTTCACTACTCCCCTTTGCACCATATCCCTGATATAGTGATACTTGATCTTGATATGCTTTGACTTGTCATGGAACACTCGATTCTCTGAAAACTTCACACAACTCGGGTTGTCAAAATGTATACAAGTAGCATCCAACTGGAGATCAAATATATCAGACAATAGCTTCCATAGCCATACTACCTCACAACTATCTGAAAAAGCTATGACATACTCTATTTCAGTTGTACTCAGTGCCACACAAGATTGCTTCCTACTAAACCAAGAGATCACACCTGATCCCATACTGAAGCAACATCCTGAAGTGCTCTTCCTATCGATGGCACTGCCTGCCCAATCTGAATCGACATAGCCCTCCAGGTTAATCTTCTGATTTGACATAACCCTCTAGGTTATCTGATTCGACTCATAATTGAGCCCATAATCAACTGTACCCCTCAGGTACCTCAAAATATGCTTTGCAACAATCAAGTGAACATTTCTCGGATCTGTCAAGAACTGGCTCAAGGTGTTCATAGTAAAGAAAATGTTTGGTCTCATGTTTGTCAGGTACATCAATGACCTAATCATCTGATGATACATCGTAGCATCAACTGAATCTGATGAAGCATCACTCAATAGCTTCAAATTTGATTCCATAGGTGTGGCCATGGCTTTGTAGTCCATCATCCCAAACCTCTTCAGGATCTCAACTGCATACTTCCCTTGTCCAAGGAATATTCCATCCGCACTTTTCCACACCTCCATACCTAGAAAATAATGCATCATACCCAAGTCCTTCATCTCAAACTCGGCAGCAAGATTTCTCTTCGTATCAGCAATCAACCCATCCATACCTGTCACAAATAGATCATCTACATATAGTAGAAGCATCACTAGGTTGCCATCCTCAACCTTGTAGTAAATGTTGGAATCAGCTTTACTCTTGGTAAATCCCAAACTAGATAGAAAGCTTCCAATTCTGCCGTACCAGGTCCAGGGTTCCTGTTTCAAACCGTACACGGCTTTCTTCAATCTGCACACATGAGACTCCCTGTCATGTGTCTCAAAACTGAGTGGCTACTCCACATACACTTCCTCTTCCACTACACCATTCAAGAAAGTAGTATTGACATCCATCTGGTGTATCTTCCATTTCATCACTGTAGCTAGAGCAAGTACTGATTTGATGGAAGTGTATCTAGCTACAGGTGCAAAGGTTTCTTCATAATCAATTCCTTCTTTTTGAGAGAAACCCCGAGCCACAAATCTTGCCTTATATTTTTCAATGCTACCATCTACAGCATGCTTGATCTTGTAGATCCATTTGGAAGTTACAACTGACTTCCTTTCTGGTCTTGGGACAACATCCCAAACATCATTCTTCATGATCAACTTATATTATTCAATCATAGCATCCTTCCATTCTTTCCAATATGTCGCTTCTTCTTAACTGGAAGGTTCTTTGTCAATGAAATCACATAGTAAAGATACATACCCGGAGCAGGATCGAGTCCTCTTTCTTTCTCTGTGATTCTCTTCTGGAGCCCCATATCTTTGCAAACCTTGGATAAGTTCTCGTACCCAAGTAGGTTTCCTCTTCTGAGGATTCTTCTCCAAAGGTGGATCTATAGGTCTTTGTGGTTCTTCAAATTCTTGATCTTCTTTGTGAATTTCTTCATTCATGGTTATGTCATGAATTCTGGGTGCTTCTGCTTCTTCAGGTTCTTCAGTAGGTTTCTTTCTGGATTTGTTGTAAGTTGTGTCTTCATCAAATGTCACATCCCTGCTGATGTCAATCTTCTTGTATTCTAGGAAATAGATTCTGTAAGCCTTCAAGCTTTCAGAGTATCCCACAAATATACCCTTCTTTCCTGAAGGATCTAATTTTGTTCTCTTTTCTTTTGGAATGTGTATGTATACAGGACAACCAAATATTCTGAGATGGCTGACTTCTGGATTCTTGGCGGAGAATACTTCTTCAAGAGTCTTTCTCTCAAGTAATCTATGTGGAGTATGGTTCTGTACATACACCGCTGTTCTAGCAGCTTCCACCCAAATATGCATAGGAAGATATTGATCATGAAGCATTTCTTTTGCAGCTTCCATGATAGTTCTGTTATTTTGTTCTACACTCCCATTCTGTTGTGGATTATAAGGAGTAGACAACTCCCTCTTAATCTCTGATTCTTTACATAGCTCTTTGAATTCATTTGAAGTGAATTCTCTACCATTATCTGATCGTAAAGTCTTGATCTTCTTTTCAGTATGGTTTTTGATCAAGGCTTTGAATTCCTTGAATTTGCTGAATACTTCATCTTTGTTCTTCATGAATTAAACCCATGTCTTCCTAGAAAAATCATCAATAAAAGAAACATAATATGCATACCCACTTAGTGAGCTTGATGACATAGGACCGCATACATCAGAGTGGATGATTTCCAAGATTCCTTTTGCTTTTCTTTCGCTACTTGGAAATGTCTTCTTTGTGTTCTTTCCTTTCGCACATCCTTTGCAAACCCCATCATATTTTTCTTGCATTTATGGAAGACCTTCAATAGCTTTTCTTGCAAGAGGTAGTGCTCTGTAATGCACATGTGCAAGCCTTCTATGCCAAAGTTCACTTGGCTCTACTATGTCATGGACCAAAGCTTGTTCTGGATGGCCCTTCAATTTGTACAAACCTCCTTCTTGTTCACCAATCACTATTGCATCATCAAAAATCTTTCCTTTTGGCCACATGATGAATTGACCATCTATGAATGCAACCCTCATTCCTTTTGCATCCAATGCTGATATGGAGAGAAGGTTCTTCTTGAGTCCTGGCACAAACAATACTTCCTTCATTGTTAGAGACTTACCAGAGTCTAGTTTATAGGAAGATTCCACACTACATTTTATTGGATATTGGTAGTCATCTCCTAGCTTCACCTTGTGAGGTGATTCATGTTCTGAGAGCTTCACAAATGATTCCTTGAATCTGGTCATATGTTTGGAATCCCCACTGTCTATAAGCTAGTCATCACTTCCATGAGTAATGTTACCTGTGAGAGCAGAGATTAGAACATATTCATCCTCGCTTGAAGAATCTTCACTTTCATATCTGGATATCTTCTTGGATGGTTCATCATCCTCTGTAGCATAAGCATGATGTCTTTTCTTGCTTCCCTTATTCTTGTGAGAGCTACTTTTGTTCTTAGGACAATCTCTAGCAAAGTGTCCTTTTTTCATCACATGTATATCAAATGTATTTAGACCTATCTCTAGGCTTTCAAGAGTTATTCCTATGATGAGAGTACTTACTTCTGTGATGGTTGGATCTGGATTTCTTGGATTGTACTATGAGAGCTTGATATTCACTTCCCATCTTCTCTTCTTGAGCTGCTATCCGAGCTTCTTCTTGAGAAAATTCTTCCCACGGTCTGCCGAACTTGACTAACTTCTTTCTAGCATAGATCCCTTGAATGAAAGAGTCCCATGTCCTAGGGAGACCATTCAAGGTGGTCATCACAATTTCTACATTCTCCACTTCTTCATCTACTGCTTCCAATTGTTCCTTGATATGAGAAACCCTTGTGAAGTAGGACTGGATGGTCTCTGCATTCTAAATCTTCACATTCTTCAGTTGACTCCTCAGAGTCATCTTCCAGTTTATGTTCTTCCCTTCAAACAATTTGGTTATGGAATCAAACATAGCTTTAGGTGTCTTAAGAGAGGACACCTATGGGATAAGGTGATCCTTGATAGAATCAGCAATGACCCTTTTTTCCATAACCATATTCTTTTTATGCAATGCCTTTGCCTCATCTCCCTCTGGAACTGGAACCTCCTCATGGATGTAGGAGTCTAACTCATTCTCTTCCAAGACCAGGGAGATCCTATACGTCCAAGCTCGAAAGTTATCAGCTCCCTCAAGCTTTTCATCAAGCTTGGTATGATGAGACATCTTAATTGAGAACCTCAAATGGAAATACAAAATATTTTAGATCTTACCAGGTTCAATATGTCGGATCTGAAACTTGAGATGAAATCCTGCAATACTGGATTAGGAGAAAATTAGGGTTTTGCTTTTCCAGAGTTTTGTTCACCCAAATGCCTTGAAATTTGTCCCTAACTTTGATTTTGGAGAGAATATCAATCCATGCCTGGGCTCACTGAAAAATTCCTCTTCTGTGAAAAGCCCTCATTTTTGACAGTAGTGACAGGTCTAAAACTCAAAAACCTCAGAATTGGATTTTGCTTCGACAAAAAGATGCGCCCTAGGGAGGAGATTTATTCCACCTTACTTTTGTTGAAAATTTGTGGAGGAAGATCCATAAACTAGGAATCCCTAGTTCCTACAGCTACACAGTGCCTTCTTCTCAGGTTAGCTCTGATACCAGGTTAGTTTTTCAACATTAAACTAGCATTATTAGGATCTTTAACTGAGAGAATAACAAGCACAACAATCAAACACAAGAGACAATGAACATAGTGTTTTTCCTCAGGGAAAAATTAAAGGAGAAAACCCCACAACTTCCTCAGAGATAGAATGAGAACCAAAATAGAAAATCCCAAAATAGTAAGTGATATCCCGACAGCAGTAATCTTCTTCTTGACTAGCCCCAGTGTCTTCTCCTTCCTCAACTATACGCTACACTTGAGTGTGTATTAGTTGTGTGATAAATAGAGACTCCAGTTCTCTATTTATACTAATCCCGACATGACTAAAACCCTACTAGGGCCGACCTCTACTAGGAGAGTCTAATAACCCTAGTGCCCTGGAACTTCGAGGACTTTAACCCTTAGACAATCAGAGGGTTTCCCACTATGACTTGACATGACTTGTTTACATAATAGATCCTCTCGATCGGAACATTGGGGCATGACAACATGACTCAATTACATAATAGATACATCTCGGAATAAACATCGAGTTACAAGACATACGATACATAGATGAATACATTCCGAAGTTACAAATAAATCAACATGCCTAACCAAGGAAAACTATTTATGGGGTAAAACACTCCCAATTACCAACAATCTTTGGGTTACTACGGTCAACCTCAGCCGAACTATGGTGCTACTGGGGTAGCCTTACCTTATCAATATTATAATTATCCACAAACTAATCAATAACTCTCATTTTTTGCAACATTGGATTTTCCATACTTTTCTGAATTGATTAATGAACCCATCCTTCATGACCCTTTTTGGCCAAGAATTATGGTCAAGTTACCATCAAATATCCCAAAATTTGAAGGAAAGCAAGGTGAATATCCAGAAAACCATGTTATGACCTTCCATATGTGGTTTTCTTTGAACTCCTTAATGGATGGTTCTATTTGTTTAAGGCTCTTCCATAGAAATTTGACCAGTACAACTGCTAAGTGGTATATTGAACTTTCACAACATTCGTTTGTGGTTTTTAATTCGTTGGAAATAGTATTCCTTACCCATTTCTAGCCACCCATCAATTATTAAATTGGTATGGATCTCTTAACCTCTCTTCGACAAACTACTTCCACTCACATATCCGATCACAATCATGAGTGGAGAAGACGTAGAAGGTTTATCAAAGCTTCTATTCCAGATCAACTGCTAGCTGATTGGTTTACCAAGTCTTTGTTTCTGCCTATTTCCCGAGATGTAGCTATGGGCGGTGTTGTTACATAGGAACATGCTATCTTCTTTGATCGGTATTTAGACTTAGTTTATTCTTAGTCTAGAACATTACATGATTTGATCCCTAATTCCCCTCATCCCAGCATCCATCCTACCAAGCCACCTGTTTAAACTCCTATAGATGGTGTCGTAGGTTCAATCCAACCTCCATCCATAGCAAAACCTACCAAGTAATAGATTTATTCTACTGCTACTTCCTCAATTCCTACGGTTTCCGCTGAGGTGAATGCTATTAAATCTTCACAATCACCTGGCAATAGGAATACAGGTAAAGGTAAATCTAAATAATATGGAAACTAGCATGAGAATCCTAAGAGTAAGACTCTAGAAAATGAATCGAAACTGAAACCGAAGGCTAAGTACCCCTTCCTATTATGTGGATATGATCACTTCACCAAGGAATGTCCTAGGCTTGAAGAGATCAATAAATTTTTGAAAATAATCCTACATCGACAATTCTAACTGACCATTTCCCGTCTCAAAAGCAATTAATTGATCATACATCTTTACATGGTCCCTCTTCCTCCATGGAGAAAATCAGGTTGATGTTCGTCGAAATAGTTGGGCTGACAACATGAACACTAACATATGATAAACCTCCCAAGAAGAAAGATGAAGGTACTTCTCCTCAGAAAACTCCTTTTACTAGTCCTTTTCCTCCACCTCCTTCTAATGTCCCTTTAACTATTGAAAAACCTAGTATTGACATGATTTTACGCACTCTTAAGAGTATGATCTGGAAGTCAATGTTCAATCCTAGTGATCGAGCTACCCAATTCTATAACATCGTTGAATATTTAGCTCAGGTACCTTACACTATGTCTACTCTGGAAGTACTCCAAAGTTTCCCTACATGACAAAAAAACGTGTTGTCATCCTTAGGGGCCTTAGATCCTAAAAAAATTCTAATAGAATTACTTTTAATGTGGATAATTATAAATCGAGGCTTTCCCATCAGCTCACGTTTAAAATCATGATTATGGTGATTGGTAGAAAGTTCATCGTACTGTATTGGATGAAGGAGATTCCACCTCGGTTTTATCTATGTCTTGTTGGAGAGCCAATTTTTCTCATGAACTCAACCGGTCACCAACCACTTTGAAAGTTTTTGACAGATGAGGTTTCCAGCCTCACGGATTATTACCATCTCTATATATCAAGTTGGGGGGGAATATTATTTCTATCTAGGTAGAAGTGATCGATGCTCTGTTGGATTACAACCTGTTATTGGGGAGAAATTGGTTTTATGCTATGACGATAGTTGTTTCGTTAGTATTTTGTGCTCTTAAGTTTCCTCACCTAGGAAATATTGTAACCATCGATCAACTTGAGAATTATTCACATGATGTCACTACCACCACAATTAAAAAACATTCCTATGTTGGGGAAACCCCCCCTCCTTATCAATTGGTAGGGTTATTACTTTTAAAATATTCATCCCTTATGGGAGTCTTTCCATCTACTGCTTCCCCTCCTAGTACATAAATTTCTATAGTGAACATGATATCATCTACCATTGATGGCATGCCCAAAGGAAAAGAGATTGTTGTAAAACCTTCTACGGGTCCTCGCAAAGTCCTATACAATGCCATTCAATATACTTTTGATGCATACATTGATGATCAACATTTACTAGCATTAGATCCTTACCATTTGCCATATTAGTTAGATTCTGCTCTCCCGAATATTGATTATCTCTTTGTTAACACTTAAAATTGTTCACCTAGCTGTCCATTGTATAAACCATATTCATACATCATATTCCTACCATTATTTCCTCCAGTTTGACCTTCACAATTTTATTTCCACTAAATATGGTCCAAAACATCATTATTCCTTCCCAATAAATGAAGGGATGATGAGCATTTATTGTGATTTATCCCCTCTCCAAAAAAGGGTAAAAACCGCTAAAAATGAGAATGGGTCAAAAAAACCATAGATAAATACCATGGACAATAAAATACCATGGGTAAAAAACCCTAGGACCATCCTATAAATACATTGTGAAGGACTCCCCCAAAACACTTTTTGTCATTTTCTCTCAGTCACACCATACACTTTTCTGCCATTATTCCCATATTTCACCACGCAGTTCCCCACAATGTACGTTGATTTCACTCTGTAACCATTTGGATTCATTCCCTCATTTGAAAACTATATGTGGAAGAGACTAGAGACCCAAACCGTAAACTTGTGGGACCATTTCCGAGTACGGCTACGGTGGCCCACATTTCAGAAAGAAAAAGAAAAAAGTATCTTTTGTTCTTGTTATGCATTAGTTAGTATTATATATTTCAAAAACCTAAAAAATATTGTTATTGTTGTTTCACTTCATGTTATTATTGTTGAACTCTACCCTATGATCTACATTATCTAGGGTTAAAACTTTTCCATGTAGCTAGGGAGAAATCCCCACTACAGTTTTGGAGACTTCACTCAGTCGATCCATACAGATCTTTGTTTCTCCAGGTTTTCTATTGGGTTGTTCTCCTTTTCTACCTTCAGTCATCACAGATTGACTCTCTCACAGTAGATTCGAACAAGTATTGCCTTAGTACCTTCCCCACATCCCTAACCGACAGTCAGTTTTAAAAAAAATTCTAGTTACGACCGAGTTGCACTTGTTCGGCTGAAAGTTGCGACCCAATCGCACCTTTTTTCCCGATAAGCATGACCTAGGTTGTGCCTTTTTCCTTAATAAGTGAGACCTGGCCCAGAAATCTAGATCGCGCATGTTCTGGCTGTATGAGCAACCCCATTCGCTATCGTGACTCCGTTTTATGCGACCTATCGCACTTAATCCTTTCTTTTGTGGGACCGGAGTCCATTGACTATTTTTCTACCCTAATCACGACTATTTTCTACTTCTGTGTGACCCCGATCATGCATGTTCCACCGACAAGTGTGACCTGTAGTTTTTTAGTCATTTTCAGTGCTTGAGATCCTTGTTTCAGACCCCATGTCTGTGTTTACCCCTTTTGACCTGTTTCTGTCCAGATCTGATCCACTACAGCCCCTTAGTTTTTTTTGAGGTCCTCTTTTCCGTGTGTTTCCTACACCTTGGTAAGTTCCTTAGACATTCATTTACTTGTGTTTATTTTATGTTTCGGAAGAATTAGTTGTGATATTTGCATGGTATTTACTATCATTTACTGTTATTCATCTACATTTTATTTTATTGCATCCCAATAGTAATATCTTTGCATCTTCGTCATAGGATTATTGGGGTTTTTACACATCAATTTCATACGTCTCACACCCAAAAGACACAACGCTTGGTTCATGACCCCAAGCTAGCCTAAAAATTAACTTAATAAAACCAACATTGTAACCTCATTTGAGGGCCAAAAAAAATCTTGTAGCTAACTTTGGGGATGGGAATCCAAACAACACCCCTTTGTCACTCACATATTGAGAAATAGTTGTTTTCCATTCAGGGACCAAAATCCTCTTGTAGTTGTTGAAACACTCACGGCCAGTGTGTAAGGGGGGCCCCTGCTCTACCAAGAGTAAGCTGCAACGGAGCATTTCTAGAAGTTAAGGTTGAATACCACACTATGTTATAACTAGATGTTGTTCTTAGTTTATTTGTCTTATTTTTCAAAGTTGGTTTTTCTCTTACCTTTCAATTTTGAGTTGATTTTGAGGTTTTTTGGTAATAAGTACATTTTTGTTTGACTTTATGCTTTTAATGATTTGGTTATTTCATTTTGTTGGTTTTTTAAAGTTTTTCTTTCGTCTTATTAGTAAATATATATATTCTTTAAGGTATGAAAAGCTTATGATAAAATTTATTCCAAGTTTTAATTTATAATCTAACCCTCATTTTTTAGTCCTTTGTCAAATATTTTCATGAGGAGTTTCATGTAGCAGCTCTGTTTTTCCTGTTTTTGTCATTATCATTGGGAGCAGATTACGAGGTGATGGAAACAAATTATGGAAAACCAAAAGAGGTTTTTGTCCAAAACGGACTCATTCACAAATACCTCTCTCCATTTTGCAACAGATGTTATCTTTTGAGAGATTCGAATTCACCTTTGTGGCCTATTTTCCAAGGTTTGAATTATTTAATAATTTCCTGTTTAGTCACAAATTTACAGCATGTATTTGGATCAATCGAAGGGGAATTTTTAAAAAAACAAGAGAGGTTTTTGTTCATAATGGACTCATTTAAAACAAACTCTCTCAGTTTTTGCACAAGTATCCAGGATTGAGAGATATGGAGACGCCTTTGAGACCCAAATGTTTAGAAATTCACCAAATTTCCCCAAATCCGATTTGTTATTTTTGGGTTAATTGTCTTTAAATATTTTGAGTTAGCATGTAACTAATTGATGTAACTGTTCCAAATTTTGACCTAGAAGGTAGTTATGGAACTACTTTACCTTTGTGATGATAAAAGGAAGACAAACATACAGTGCAAGGGTTCGAATTTTCACTCAGGGAGAGGATTTTGGAGGTTTGATATCTCAAGCTACCACTTATAACTCTTATGCAAGTGGATGATTGTTATTGATTAAATATAAACTGATAAGCCTTTTTACCTATCATGTTGTTTTATTTATGATCTGGTTGATTTCTCAGTCTACAATTTCATTTCTAGTTTAAATTTTTTATTCATGTAAATGCTTGTAGCCTATCGATGGAATTAGTATTTCATGTGTAATGTTTATGGCTTATTGGGATGTGTTTGATCCCCAGTTTATCTAAATTGTGCATAATTCAATTTTGTATTATCTTGTTATTGTTTTTCCTCCTTAGTGATGAAGTTTTAAACCAAAACTATAAACCAAAACCGTAAAAAACCAATTTTATTCTATTTATGTTTGAGATTGTGTTAGCTTGTTCTTGTGGTAGTCTAGGAACAATTTCTAGCACAAACATATTTGGCTCCGTTACCAGGGATGAAGCTGAAGTATATATTCCCTGGGATATCATTATACATCTTATTGTGAGAGGTGAACAAAGTTAGAACATCTTTTAGACTACAATTTTTCACTAGCGACTCCACGGAAAAAATATTTGTTGGCCACTCCACTGATTCAAGATGTCATTGAGCATGGAAGCCATTATGGCTGTGAGGTATGATTTTTGTGATTTCTCAAATATTGTTGGTTTTCCACATCCAGTGCTTTCTATAACTGAGTGGCGTGACTATCTTCCTATATTCATAGGAAACAAGTATGAGCATCCTCGTGCACACTTATTAAATTTTCATAAATGCATGCTTGAACATGATTTTGTTCACGAGGATTTATTAATCAAGATGTTCACTTTTTGTTTAGAAGAACATGCTCGTGAATGGTGTCAATCTCTGGTCATTGCTAGCATTCATTCTTTGAAGGAGTTTCATATTGTTTTTCATCATCATTATCAAAGATTTTATCTGACAGATCTTCTATTTGAAAATTGTTGTGAGGAATATAAATTTCATGATGAGATTGAAGATATAGATAGAGAAGAATTGGTCCCTCACAATCTTCATCAATTCTCTAATGATCTTCAAGATGATAGTTTTTCCCATAAATATGAACTAGAAGTGAATAATGAAGAAGCTGAAGGTTCTTTTATTATCATTAATTCTGATTATTATAAACATGAAGATTTGGTTTCTTTAGATACAAAACACAATGATCAAATGACAATGGAAATCAGTAAGGAAAATCCTCAGCTTTCAGATTTGCAAACAAAAGGAAATTGCGCCAACCATGAAGAAATGGATTTGCAGAGATCATCTATTTCCAAGGAGGAACAACAAGAGTATTTTATTTCTCTTTATGTACCTGTTACTTCAAATCTAGATAAAAAAGATGATAATGATGAGGAAGATCATGCTAATGTTTTTTCAAATCAGCCTTTTTATGATGAATATAATGAATACATTGAAGTTTTAGATCGGAAGTTCCATGATTAGCATAAACCAATTGTAGGTGAATTATATTCCAATTTGTTTATTGAACAAGAAAAAGTTCTGAATTACTTTGACTCTCAAATTGATAGCAAGAAGACTATAGATACTTTTAATATAATATTAGATGTGTCTAATAGCCATGGCCATGATAACTTTGCTACTCAAAACCATTATGAAAATATGCCAATTTTTTATGGATATAAAGAAATACTACAGCCATTCTTTCAGTCCTCATCAGTTGAGCAGCACTCTTTAGAAATCAGTCAGCTTGAGTTAGTGGAAGATATAAAGTAGTATAACCTCAACAGAGTTGAAGATTTTATATACTATTCTCTTATTGCATTCTCTCATGGAGTATTGAGAATTGAGGACACCCATTTGCAGTCCTTTATTTTTGAACAACATGAAGGAATAATTTTGCATGAGTTTCATGATCCCATGGCTTCTTGGATGGAGTTGTATTTTTCAAAGGTTTCAAATTCTCCAACTTTTGGCATACTTCCTATTTCCAGTTATAAGTATCAGTTGCCTACAGACTCTTTATTGCATTTATCACATCTTTTGTGGGTCTTTTAAAACAATAGCATGCATGGAATTATGATTATCAGTAAAATGGTTTCTTGGCTTCACTAGAAGTATGATTACACTTGATTGGGTTGTTTCTTTTGATTAGAAGTAGGATTAAATAGCAGAATAAGCTCGCTATATGAGCATGCAGATTCTTTTCAGTATGCTGATTTGTAGCAATATTTTGTCATTTTAGAGGTATGTGTTTAGAGTTTGAGAAAGTTGCAAAGATTGAATAAAGACTCCATATCCCAATAGAACTTTTGCAGAGTAATAGATAGGTTTAGTCGAGTGTGCAGAAGGCATTGATCTACAAGTTCTTGAAACCTCACAAGGAGGATTTCATCCCGCAGGAGGAGCCAGATGTTATAACTAGATGTTGTTCTTAGTTTATTTGTCTTATTTTTCAAAGTTGGTTTTTCTATTACCATTCAATTTTGAGTTGGTTTTGACATTTTTTGGTAATAAGTACATTTTTGTTTAATTTTTTGCTTTTAATGATTTGGTTATTTCATTTTTGTTGGTTTTTTAAA
The DNA here is from genome assembly GCA_001517045.1 of Pseudotsuga menziesii. Lineage (NCBI taxonomy): Eukaryota > Viridiplantae > Streptophyta > Pinopsida > Pinales > Pinaceae > Pseudotsuga > Pseudotsuga menziesii. The sequence goes on along the minus strand of LPNX010836630.1, from coordinate 124,853 downwards.
GTTTTTCTTTGGGATTATTAGTAAATATATATTCTTTAAGGTATGAAAAGATTATCATAAAGTTTATTCCAAGTTTTTATTTATAATATAACCCTCATTTTTTAGTCCTTTGTTAAATATTTTCATGAGGAGATTCCTGTAGTAGCTCTGTTTTTCCTGTTTTTATCATTATCATTGGGAGCATATTACGAGGTGATGGAAATGAATTATGGAAAACAAAAAGAGGTTTTTATCCACAACAACATTATTCACAAAATCCTCTCTCATTTTTTGCAACAGCTATTATCATTTGAGATATTCGAAATCATCTTTGTGGCCTATTTTTCAGGGTTTGAATTATTTAATAATTTCCTGTTTTAGTCACAAATTTCCAACCTGTATTTGGCTCAAATGAAGGGTATTTTTTTTTAAAAAGAGAGGGGTTTGTTCATAATGGACTAATTTAAAAACACCTCTCTCATATTTTTCAGAAGTATCCCAGATCGAGAGATATGGAGGCATCTTTGAGACCCAAATTTTCTGAAATTCACCAAATTTCCCCAAATCCGATTTGCTATTTTTGGGTTAATTGTCTTTAAATATTTTGAGTTAGAATTAAACTAATTGATGTAACTGTTTCAAATTTTGACCTAGAAGGTAGTTATAAAACTACTTTACCTTTGTGATGATAAAAGGAAGACAAACATCCAGTGCAAGGGTTTGAATTTTCACTCAAGGAGAGGCTTTTGCAGATTTGATATCTTAAGCTACCACTTATAACTCTTATGTAAGTGGATGACTGTTATTGATTATATATAAAATTATAGTCCTTTTTACTTGTCATGCTATTTCATTTTTGATCTGGTTGATTGCTCAGTCTACAATTTCATTTCTTGTTTAAAGGATTTATTCATGTAAATGCTTGTAGCCAGTGGGTGGAATTAGTATTTCATGTGTAATGTTTATGGATTATTGGGATGTGTTTAATCCCCAATTTATCTAAATTATGCATGATTCAATTTTGTATTAGCTAGTTATTGTTTTTCCTCCTTACTGATGAAGTTTTAAACTAAAACTACAAACCAAAACCCTAAAAAACCAATTTTATTCTATTTTTGTTTAAGATTGTGTTAGCTGGTTCTTGTGGTAGTATAGGAACAATTTCTAGCATAAACGCACTGCATCTTGTACCGAAGGATAAACCTTTATAGTACTCCTCATGCATGCCAGAGTATACTGGGTGTCGAGGGCCAAAGGGCTGAAGCACCAAGAAACCATCTCGAACATGCCATGAATGAGGTAGGCTAGTTTCCATTCTTTCTAGGGCTCTTTTACTTGGAGGTCCTTCTTAGTAGTGGGATTATCTTAGCCTAATGTTCTTCCATTTTGTATTGTGTGGTTGGAATTTCATCACCCTGTTGAGGATACGATTTGTAATGGGATTCCAGCTTTTAGTCAGGATTTTTCTTACACTTTTATCCCATAGATTAGTGAGTCATTTTATTTCTAGGTAGTGCCACTTTTTGGAATTATGGCCACTTTGTTGTAGACTCTCCTTGTTGTAACCCATTGTTGCAGTTCAGTTTTAGATATTGTTGTTAGCCTGTGAGACTCCTTTTATATGCTCTCCTTCTACACACTCAGTTGTAGTTGGGTTTTTGATCCTACGATTGATACTCTTTATTTTTGATTCATTACACAACACTCCATCATGTCATCATAGCTCCACCATGCTACGCATAGGATTAGGGGGCATACCCCCTAGTTCGGTTCCTTGAACTGTCACCATTGGATCCATATTCGACATCGTTCGCCACCTTTAGAGCCACATACAGCCTCTGAGTCTAATTCAGATTCATATCAATCTAAACCCACCTTGTTCATCGCCCCATCTATCCCCATGGCTATCGCACATCCCAATTGATACCTTTCAGGTGGGGATGGTTAGTAGTGGGATTGTGTCCATACCACCAATCATTGTGATTCCTACCATTCCACCATTTATACCTGGGGGTAGTGGCCCTTCCACTTCTATTCCACATTAGAGGAAATTTCAATTTAAATGGGCCTTGCAAAAATAATACAAATTCCATGTCATCATGTATTATCCAATCAAAATGCTTTAAAATTCGAAAAGGGAGAACCTCTTAAATAGGTTTTTAATATAAATTTGGGGATAGATATCATAAAAAAAAACTACTTTTTTTATTCGTATTTTCGACATATGTCCCTATGTTTTTACTCAAATTTTGATCAGGAGAGCTCGTTGGATGTGGAATTTAATTCTGCATCCAATGAGTACCCACTTGACGTACTTTTGATAGGCCTTGCTACCCCAAAAACAAGAAATACCTGAAAAAATGTGATGATGAGGGGGACCTAGTCCTTGTCTACAATCAAGCCAGCGATAAGATAGGGAAAGGGAATTTCGATTCCATGTGGTATGGCCCTTATGTAATCCATTGATGTCTCAACAAGTGGGCATATATCCTTGCTGACTCTGATGGCCACGTCTTGAAGAATCCCCACAATGGGCTCCACCTCAAGAGGTTCTATGCTTGAATTCACCCACCAAGAAGTACACTTGTATCATAGTTTTTTTTTTGGTTTTACATCGTTCTTGTCATGAGTCTCACAGTTTGTTTCCTTGGTTGTTCCAGATGGATCTTATCTCACCTTGCTATGGTTATTTCACTGACGGTGCAAGTAGATGGTCTCCAAATCTCACCTCGGTTGCGTGGGTCATTTAATCCCCGTCACATGAGTTGATCCGTATCAACGAAATGTGTGTTGGTATTTCTACCAACAACTAGGTTGAGTACAATAGTGTTGTTAGTCTCTTGACCGTCGCCATTCACTTGGGTATTCATCTCCTTGATGTCTTCTTAGACTCCCAACTGCTTTTCTGCCAGTTGAACAAATGCTATCGAGTACATGATCCTTTCCTCTTTAGAAATTTCATGTGCACTAGACACTTGGTTAGCCATTTTGAATCCATTTCATTCATGCATGTTCCCATAAGTCTCAATAGTGTAGCATACCAAATGGCTAATGGCGTTCTAGATTGGCACATCAATCATTGCATATAGGAAATAAATTGCGTCATGCATAATCATATAGTCATGCATACATATGTCATATACATCATATAAGCATCATCATAATCATAAAGGAGACTCATAAAAAACCCATAAAAATCATAAAAAAAGGTGTATCCATGTGTATATATATCTCATCTTACAGTGTTCAGTACAAAATAAGAAGCTCAATAAGCTTGCTTGGCTGATCATACATATGATACAAAAATACCGATGCACCAACGCATTGGGGGTAGCATCACTAGCTTCTAGTCTGAGTCATCCTCCTTAGACTCGATCTCCTCATCTGGGTCCTCCTCCTCTAAGATATCCTCCTCCTCCATAGGCACATCACCCTGTGCCACTGCTCTAACATACTCAGTAGTGACTACGATCCTCCTCATAAGGGAGATACACTCTAGAGGAGCCTTGTAGCATGAGGCGACCAAGTCATCGTCAAAGTACTACCACCCGTCGTCGATGACCCCCTCTAGTAAGAGCTCCACATTTATCCACAATGAGTCCAATGTATCACTCTAGCGTCTCTTCTTTCCATGTACAGGTGGATATAAACCCTCCACCTTGCCCCTGCATCTATGATATCTTGATGGAGGGAACAATCCCATGTCTGCACATGCACATAGTATGTCATTAGTATTGATCACACACATGATCTAGCTGCCACTAAGATAGCATACTATATATGAATGCAACCATAAAATAATCATATATATGTACCATCAGGTCCCCAGACCTGCCTTGGAGGTCAATGCATCTTCACGTCTCCTCGGTAATCCATCCCAGCATATGGATATTCCTCTATAACGAATGGAAGCTTCTGACACTGTGAAAAAATCTCCCAAGTGAAGAAGCGACCTACCAATATGCCTCCCTCTCTAATCATCATCTCACACCACCTCATCATACGAGGCTCGCAAGGTCCCACCTCACGCACCACAAAATGAGTTCATAGTGTAGGTAGTTTCTCAAATAAAAATGAGCATAAGAACAAGGGGAAACAAAAATCCCTTCCCACCAAGCTAGCAAAGTTCATCCCATGTTGAACCACAGTCAAATACATTTGGTCCCACCCATAGTAGGTACCCCTTAGTACAGTCTCCACCATCATGAGTTGACCACCTAATATATTGTGCGGTACAATCGATCCTAGTATGTGAAACACCATTGCTACCACTGCTCGATTCTGTGGACTTTCGATGTTGCACACCATTATGTATGAATCATGCACAAATGTCAAGGCATAACAATTCCTAGAAAAAATTTCATCCATCAACACCCCCCTTGGGACCTTCAGTGTCGTGTCACCAATCATGCCTAGTATAGGGAGGCCTATTGAAAATTATACATCGTAGAGGGTGATCTCCAACTGCTCACTCTAGATCATGAAGAAATCAGCCTCCCGATCCCAATAGCTCACAAGCTTGTCAAACAACTATTTTGTTGAACGTAACAATGACATATAGAAGAAATTCCACAGTCCACAATGGGAGAGTGTATCCTATACCATTGGATCATCACTTACCTCCCCTTTTAGGTCTCCGATGTCTCACTCTCATGATGTGACTCAAGGCATCCTACACATACAAACATTCCTTGTTAGACCCAGTCATGAAAAAACTCTCATTATGGGCTAGCTCGCACTTGTTTGGTGTTTTTGTGCAACCCAAGTCTCTCAAAAAGGATGAACAAGTACAACTAGTTCCCTCTTATCTGTTGGACAGGTGCAACCTGGGTTGCACTTGTTTCCTTGATACGTGCTACCAGGTCACTCCTATTTTCCTAATAAGTGCAACCTGGGTCACTTTTTTCCCCTTGAAAAGTGCAACCCGTACCCACAAATCCTTTGGGCTCGTTCAAGGTCCCCAGAGTGAGCAAACCCAAAAATTAATCCACTAAAAAAGACAGGTTTGATGAGTGCTCTTACCTGCAACTCATGGATCAAAAAATTGTCGGTCCAATCGAATGAAATCAACAGTTGCATTCTAGGGTCCTCCACTCCAAATTAGCACTGCATAGTGAAAACTACAAATGGCATGTGCCCCCCCCCCTTTGTTTATAGGCCTCCATTTGGTCTATATTTTTCCGTGCACTACATATTCATCCGACGTCCCTAGTTCACGCTATTCGCACCACTAGGTTTGGTTTTATGTCCTCTTTATTTTGACAAGACCCATTGTCTCGTTCTCTCCTTATAATTTTTTGGGCCATTTCGTGGAAGTCACCTCGATTTGTGTGCCATCACACGAATCACCCAACGTACGTATTGGCATGTTCACGAGCCATCTGCTCCATGCATACTGCATAGTTGGCCTTATTTTACCACCATCCATCATCCTACAAGGAGGCCCCATCAAGTGTTCCATTGTTCTTCCTATCATCCATGTTCACAACATAACCTTTATTGGCTCATCGAACACTTCCTTCTTACTTGACTAACCATTACGAAGTTTCTGTTAAACACTTTTATGACTCCTAAAAGAATGAAAAAATTGTCGAGCATTATTGCATTCTTTCATGCTCGTTAAATTATTTGAAAGGGCGTCTATGTGGCCTCATTTATCTCTCTTTTTAGACTACATAGATTAGTAAAAGAAAAGGACCATCCTGGCACCTTCAAGATAGGAACGTTTCCCTTTGTTTCCTTCCATGATTTGTCAGACATTGGCATTGTAACTTATGAAAAATCTCATTATGGGATGTCTTTAAGCTCTTTTCCATCCCTCTCATCAAGAAAATATCGGTGAGCAATTTTGGTTTCATTCATGCTTGTAAAAGTATTTGAATGATCACCCAGTCAATATAGGTTTAACCTTTTCTATCCTGGTTGGACTACCTATGGTAAAAAAAGTCTCTCTTCCCCTGTGGTTGGGAGATCTCTCCTTCATACACTTTTATCCTTTTTAGGGATTAGGAGACTACTATACAATAAAGAGACCACACTGGAGTCTTCTTCCTATTTTTGGACTCTCTAAAAATGAAAACATGACCCATCATTTACCGTCTCGAGCTCAACAAAAATCCACGAGATAGTATAATAGTGAGCATACTTCTATCCCTTCTTTGTGCTCCTTAAACTATGAAGCAGGCTTAAATGGTGTCTCTAGGTGCCATTACATATGATATCACATTATGTCATCTTCCATCCAGTGGGTCACCTTTGTTCAGGGTACTCTGCGATGAGTCTTCCTTGGATCCCTAGATATCACTATTTAAGTTACTCCCCCAAGTATTTCTCTTTCCAATTATCTTCCTAGTTTTACATCTATGATCCCTTTCCCATGTGGTAGTTTCATTTTCTTCCAGGTCATCCCTTTCGTCTTACTCTGAAAAAGGGAAGTTTGAGTCCCCCATACTCCCTTTCCCCTGTTCCCCATCCAGTGTGTTAGTGCCCTGATTGTTTCACATCTTTGGTTATACCCCTCACGCTTCTAATCAAGGAAACATCATTGTTTCACATATTTGGTTATCCCCCTCATGCTTCTAATAAAGGAAACATCATTTCCTTATTAGATGCAAGTCTCTCTCTGTCAACTTCAACACATCTATTCTAGAGGATAGACCCAGAGGTCCATGTATCCTAGTTTCATCCACCTCATTAATGAGTTCCTTGGACCACTTGAAGGGAGTCCTTAGTTCCTTTCGGGTTGGTTGTGTTTAATGTACTCAACTTCAATTACATCATCCCACCATTGATATTTGTACAGGGTATTGGGCCATTCATTATTTGGTAGAAGACCCCGGTTGTCACCTGACTCTATCATATTGGTGAGTCTACTATGGGACCCATGCAGTTCTATGTCCCTTGTGATTTCCAGGTTGTGTTTGCGATAGTGTTTAGAATCCCATCAATGGAATGCTTCTATGTATCTCCAGTACTTGATGTTGTATATAGTACCATCGAGATTTTGACTCTCAGTCATTGAGTCCATCCAGTTATGTACACCTCTATATTTAGTAGAGCATCAGTTGTGATGATATTGCATTCTATGAGAATTCCATTGTTCCTATGTATTAGTTCTTCACATCATCATTTGTATTCAGCCTCCGATTGAGGCCACCATTATGTATCACCATTTTTATATGTATCAATTGGCTCCCATTATTTGAGCCTTGATCCCCATTATTTATTTTTTGAGATATTGTTACGAGCATGGGTGTGCCCGCCTCGTCCATATACATGTCTGATATTATATGTACCTCATCCATCTTTGAGAAGTAATAAAAACAAAAATCCACCATAGTTTGAACAAGGAGACTCCACTCCTCTGTGGTCCTCTCCAGTCTCTCCACCGTTGTCAACATTTTCCCATGATCCTATGATGTCTATCATCCATACGATGAGATCCTGCCCTCACACATCAGGGTGAAATCTATTAACACTAAAAATTGTTCACCTAGCTCTCCATGGTCTAAACCATAGTCATATATCATATTCCTACCATTATTTCCTTCATTTTGACCTTCACAATTGTATTTCCACTAATTATGGTTGAAACATCATTAATAATTCCTTGTAAATGAAGGCGCGATGAGCATTTATTGTGATTTATCCCTCCTCTCTCCAAAAAAGGGTCAAAACCCTAAAAGTGAGAATAGGTCAAAAACCCATAGAAAATACCATGGACAATAAAATACCATGGGTCAAAAACCCTAAGACCATCCTATAAATACATTGTGAAGGACTCCCCCAAAACAATTTTTTCCATTTTCTCTCAGTCACACCATACACTTTTCTGCCATTATTCCCATTGTTTTCCACACCATTCCCCACGGTGTATGTTGAGTTCACTTCGTACCCATTTGGATCAATTCCCTTGTTTGACAACTATCCATGGAAGAGATTAGAGACCTAAATCATGGAGCTGTGGGACCATTTCTGAGTATGACTACGGTGGCCCACATTTGAGAAAAAAAAATGTATCTTTTGTTCTTGTTATGCATTAGTTAGTATTATATATTTGAAAAACCTAAAAATATTGTTATTTTTGTCTCACTTCCTGTTATTATTGTTGAACTATACCCTATGATATTCATTATCTATGGTTGGTTCTTTTGCATGTAGATGGGGATAAATCCCCACTTCACTCTTACATACTTTTCCATTAGATGAGTCTATCATGGAGATTATGAGTCCGAATGAATATTTATGGGAAGATCATCATCATAAATCCTCTTTCCTTCAAAATTCTAATTTGCTAGATTTCAACTTTGTGTCTCTTATCAGTTATGATATTGTCGAACATCCTCAAACACATGTATTATTACAAGGTGATTATTCTGAAGGGAATTTATGTAACATTACTCAAAACACCCCCATCAACATATCAATGAATACTGGAGTTTTTAAACATGTTCATGTAGGATAGAACTGTTCAGGAACAAAAATTGAAGAATACTAAGCTCTTTTCAAAGAATTTTGAGATGTTTTTTTTCCTGGAGTTATGAGGAAACTTCTTGGTTTGATCCATCCATTGTAGCTCATGAGATCAAGACTTACCCGGTGACAATACCTGTTAGGAAGAAAATATGTCAAGTCCACCCGAGGAAAGCGACAGCAATAAAAGCTAAAGCCAAAAAAATTCTCAAAGCTGGTTTCATTTATCCCATGCCATTGATAGAGTGGGTATCTAATATTGTTCATGTTTCCAGGAAGCTAGGAACTATTAGGGTTTGCATTGATTTTAGGGATTTAAACAAAGCTTGTCTGAAAGACAAGTTTTCTACTCCCTACATTGATCAAATCATTGACAATTGTGCTGGAAGTGTCATCTTCTCATTTATGGATGGGATTTCTAGCTATAATCAAATCGAAATATTACCTGTCGATTAGCATAAAATGACATTTATTTTCCCATCGGGAACCTTTTCTTACTGTAATTTTTCTTTTGTCTTAAAAAAGGATGGAGATACATTCCAACAAGCCATGTCCTATGCCTTTCACGATATCAAGAACATAGTGGAACCCTACCTGGATGACATGCCTGCTCACTCACAATGGAGGGAGGATCATTCAAGGAATCTTAGGGACATTTTCCTTAGATGTCGTCACTATCATATTCAACTTAATCCACGTAAGTGCATTTTTTGTGTAGAAATTGGATGTCTTCTTGGATTTTTTGTTTGCAAGGATGGTATCCTGATTGATCCTTAATTTTTTTTTGTAATTGTGGCCTTACCCCCCCAACTAACATCATAGAACTCCAATTTTTCCAAGCGAAAGTAAAATTTCTTCGTCATTCCATATGCAATTTTGTAGAAAAAATGCATGGCTATATGCGTTTGTTGAAAAAGAACACTCCTTTCATCTAGGATGATCAAGCTCAATGGGATTTTGATAATTTAAAACATGCCATAACCCACTCACATATCTTACACCCCCCTAATTTCTCGAAATAATTTTTGCTTTATATTGTTTCCTCCACTAATACCATTGGTATGGTTCTAATGCAGGAAGATTCCAACAAACAAGAAAATGTGATTTACTATCTTAGTAAGAGTCTTTGGGACTCTGAAATCCGATACTCACATGTGGAGAAGTTAGCTTTGGCTACGGTCATTGTTGTACAATGCTTTCATCACTACATCCTACTTCGCACCAGTACCATTCTCGCAGATCAAAACCTCATGTATTAAATCCTGACCCGTAAGGTACTAGGGGGGAAATATTTTTCGTTGGATTGCTATCCTATCCTACAAGAATTAGACCTTGATTTCTCTAATATTGCTTCCAAGAAATACTTAGTTTTTGCATAGTTGATGTGTGATATTCCCTGTGCTATCACGAAAACTAAGCCCAATGAATCATTTCCTAATGAGTTCTTATTCCTAATTAGCATGACAGACTCTTGGTATGGATATTTGATCATATATATCCAAAATCAATGTTTTCAGCCTAATCTATTTTACGACGATCATCGACACATTCGACATCATGCAAAGTATTATTTAATCATCAATGATACCCTATATCGACATGGTATTGATTCTATTCTCAAACGATTTTTAACACACGATGAGGCTGAACATGTATTGAATTATTGTCACTCTGGAGCATGTGGAGGTCATCTTTCTGGGATGTCTATAGCTTAGAAAATCCCTCATGTTGGTTATTTTTGGCCCTTGATCTTTAAATATTTCCATGAAGCGATCAAAAAATGCCTACCCTTCCAACTCTTTTATCCAAAAAAGAGCACCCACCATGCTCCATTACACCCTACCATTTCCATTGGCCCTTTTGCAAAATGGGAGATTGATTTTATGCATTGTAATCCTACCTCCATCAGGGACCATGGTTACATCATTGTAGGTGTTGATTTTAAAAAAAACTAGGTTGAGGCAATTCCTATGTATGCAGAGGATGGAAATATTGTCTCCATATTCTTGTTTAATGATGTCATTGCTAGGTTTGGGGTTCCTTGGGCTATAGTGACTGATTACGGATCTCATTTCCATAATTAGATGATGGTCAAGCTAAGCTCAAAGTTGGGTTTTCGTCATGAAAAATCAACCCCCTAGTATCCACAAGATAACGACCAAGTTGAATCCATTAAAAAAGTCTTTAAGACCATGCTTCGTAGGATGGTTGGAGAACATAAATCAAATTGGCATTTAACTCTGTTTTCAACACTTTGGGCCTATAGAACTTGTCTAAAAATAGTGACCGGTTTCACATCTTTTCAATTAGTCTATGGACTGGAATCCGTTTTAACTATCGAATTTGAAATTGTCATTAAAACTAGTTTTCGATCTTATACCTAATACCTTGATCGAGGAAGAATCTTTCCTTTATCTTAATAACCTTGAATAAGTGCGATGATATTATGCTTTATCCAACAAGTTGCATAAAAATGTATCAAGGCCCAATACGATAAATTAGTTCAACCTTGTGTCTTCAATGAAGGAGACCTTGTTCTGACATACGATCAAAAACATGAAAAGTTGGGGAAGGGGAAAATTGAAGCAATGTGGTACGGTCCCTATGTCATTAGAAAAGTCTTATAGAAAGGGGCATATGAATTAGTGGATTATGATCAAATACCTTGCAGGAAGCGTCGCAATGGGTTGTACTTGAAAATGTATTATTCCTAGAACATCTGCATCGGTACCTTGTACATTTGTGTATATTTGATTTTTTAGTATGGTTTTGGGTCTTTACCGACACTGATTATTCCATGTTATTTTTTAAACTCTACAGATGACTCTTTAGTAAGGTTTTGTTGATGGTTTTAGCCGCCATACCCTGAATCTCACTTGAGCAGCTGGGGTACTTTATTCCCAATCCCATGACTTAGTTAGTTCAAGGGGAGTTTTCCTAGGTCCTGCTACCAACATTATCGTTAAATATCATGCAGTGATAGGGTTCTTAACTGAAGCTTTGTCTCCTGATATTGATCACTGGGTCATCATTTTGGACTCTTAGCTAGTGGTTTCTCAGCTGAACCACGTGTACACCATCAGAAACCCAGTACTTCTTCACCTTTTTTGAAGGGTGCATCTACTTAAGAGGTCATTTGAGTCTATTACTTATCAACATGTTCCAATGTATTTTAATTCGATTGTCGATTCACTTGATCATTACATGTTGGATTGGCATATTACCCATTCTTGATATATTGACATACAAAATAACATGTGAAATTGTAGATAAACAATGTAAAAAGATAAAATCCATGTAATTCACATTCCATTACAAAATTATGTAGGCCGCAAAAATAAGTTTGTATATATATATATATGATTCAGATCTTGGTAATGAGACCCAAAAGGCTTGGATGTCGAGAGAGGAGGAGAAGAGATAACATAATGGACTAGTTGTGAGAAAGAAACATCAATGAGATATAGGATGTGAACATCCTACATAGAGAAACATAAGTAAATATGTTGTTCCTTGAGGCCATACCATGGGTTGTGAAATATCATGGATGAGAGAGGTACAATGTTCCTTGAAGCCATACCATTGAATAAAACCATGGGTTCTCGAATACCATGGATGGGAGAGGGTGACCTCTACATTTAATACTTTTATGATGAATGGGAGAGTGTGGCCTCTCCTTTTAATGATTTTATGTATTACACATATGAATTTAGACCATATTCCCCCTGAAATTCAGATCATTCTCCCCCCCTTATGAAATGATGGTCCCCATAATTTCATGCTAAAAATAGACCCTTGATTACAATGTGTCAATTTCCAATGAAGAGAAGGGTTTTGTGAGGTTAACCCATAACCTTGGGTTTTGTGTGGTTGACCAATAATTGTGACCATGACTATGGGTTTTGTGTGCTTGAACCCTAACCATGGGTTTCTTGTGGTTAACCCATAACCATGGGTTTTGTGTGGTTGACCCCTAACCATGATTACAATACATAGCTGTGGTTTTTGTGTGGTTGACCTAGAACCATAACCGTGGCCTTTATGTGGCTGAAACTTAACCATAGTTTTTGTGTGGTTGACGCATAACCATGGGTTTTATGTGGTTCTCCAATACCCATGGGTTTTGTGTGGTTAACCCATAACCATGATTACAATAAGACTTATAAAAGTTCAAAAATGGTCTTTGGTGCAGTTGATGTCTCATTACAAATCCATTCATAGCTTCTAATGTAGTGATGAAATTGAATATATTAAAGAGCCATTTGACATGTTAAAGAGACCTTTCCATCCATATAGCATACTTTCTTTGTGGTGGCCCAAGGAGTGAGAGCATATTTGTTGAAATTCAAGGGACGCACGCACACTATTTTTCAGACATACGTTGCTTCAGTCAATGATATCTCTCAAACCAAGAAGCCAAATGAAAAACCATGAAACGATGATGTGTTCTTTGGATTCGTTGGTAGTTGTTTAAATTTGTTGTATGTGAGGTCGCACTGTGTACATATATATGTTGCTTCAAACAAGCATATATTACAAACTAGGAAGGTAAATGAAAAACCAAAAAAATAACTATTTTAGATGACATAAATATATTTCCAATGACCTATTGTAGATTATGTGATATTTTTTTTGGATTCCTTAATACTTGTATAAATTTGAAGTACATGGGGTTGCACTTTGTACAAAAGTATGTTCCTTCAAACAAGTATATCTCACAAACTAGGAAGGTAAATGAAAAAAAAAGTACCCATTTTAGATGACAGAAATATATTTCCAATGAGCTATGGAAGATCTTATGTTCAACTCTTTGTACAAGTTGTAGCATCTGTTTGAATTTTGCATATATGTGTTGACTTTCAATTCATCTATCACTAACCTTCTATGGAATCCATGCAACAACTGATAGTTTGAGAAAGGGATGGACTGAGGTCATCCAAGCTCCAATATGAAATGCAAAAATTATTTCAATCCATTCCATGGCCATATGAGGATGAAATAATGCTTGATCTAAGAGTGTAGAGAGCCATAAAGGATGCCAAACATTTGTAGAGCAACATGGGATGTTGTAGAGATCATGGAACTTTCTGTTGAAACTTAGATATCATGTAGTTCTTGAGTACCAGCTTTGATTCTTACAGTGTATGGCCCAACAAATGGGCTCCGAGTGTGCCAAAAGGAAACTGGAAATTCCTGCAGATCTTTGAACCCGAACTATGCTCAAATCCTCATTCCCATGGAGAACGTACCTTCTCTAATACCACTGATCCAAATATTGGGGGATGAGACCAAGAATGCTTGGATGCCAAGAGAGGAGGAGAAAAGATAACATAATGGACCAGTTGTGAGAAAGACACATCAATGAGATCTAGGATGTGAATAGACTAGATAGAGAAACATAAGTAAATATGCCCCATGGAGGGGTGAGGCTCAAAGAGGGTTCCTTAAGCCTCACCTATCAAAGCATACTAAGAAGGACACTTTAGAACTAAAACCCAATAATAATATAATAACAAAAAGGTAGGATGCCAAAAATCCTTGAATGCTTTATTGAGAAGGCACAGAACCTTTTTATAAAATTATTACAATGAGCCTTGAACGATACCATGGGTCAAAACCATCGGTTGTGAAATACCATGAATGAGAAAGGTACAATGTGCNCACACACATATATATAAAATGTTTAATAAAAACTTGTGATCTCAAGAGCTCGATTGAAGCGTACTAGATTTCAACACTATAAGATAACAAAATATAGAAGCTCATAGATTTCAGTGTACATATCCCATTGAGACCTAGTGGCGCTAGTGATAGCACATAATGGCCCCTACTACTCTGCATAGCAAGCGACCAAAATGTCCCAACACACTAGTTGTGTGTTGCTGGTACATCCTACGGAGGACATCCACCGAAATTTCAAGAATATCCAAGGTCATCTTGTTGAGGTTCTCCTCAATCTCAATCATCTCATCATCATTTTGGCGTACAAACCAAGCATCGGATCGCTTGTCGATTGGTGTCTCGCTATCCCAACATCTACAAAGTAGGAAACATGTCTCATTACCATGTATAAAAATTATAAAATTACAAAAACATAAAAAAAAAACATGCATTTTAGTGTCTTACTTATAGAGATCTCCCCACTGCTCATCCTCAAGATGGGCCAAGTCTGGATCTCCTCAAAAATTTGTGCTTGCATAGGCATAATCCTAGATCATGAGAAGCTGGTCATATAACCAACGAAAGAAGGATGCTTCATATTAACCATGGGACCCCCTCCACCATGGTGGGCCATAACCTCAACCCACCAGAGCATGTGCTGATCTCTTTCTCTAAGCTCGTTGAAGGCCACCTAAGGCCTAATCAGTTGAACCCGCTCTAAGAAAAATGACACTAGGATAATACCATATACAAAATGATTTAACTCACCACAACAACACTTGGTAAGTTGTACTTTGAAGGTCACTAACAAGGCTTCATCCCAGTTAAAAACAGTTGGTGCCTTTGCCTCTAAGGTTTACAACATGTGATATCTAGATTCCTGATGAGCTCCTTGGATCCCAGGAATTCTTTACATAGTAAAAAGGACTATCCTCAAGGGAAATTCCATCACATCCTTGATGGGGATATTTTTCCCACTCATTTGGGTACTTGGGAAACAATACCGATCAATGAGGCCTTGCGTAGTAACATACCCACCACAAGGACCAGTCAGAGGGATGAGCGCTCCTCACCTAGAAATCCTTGTTATGGAGTAGATCTCTTCCAATTCCACGGTAAGTATATGTGCACCCACTTCGAAACAATGTTGCTCTAGATTCCACATCCTGAGTATGTACTCCAGTAACCTGATCTGTTCCCTCATGCTAGGAACTTGAAAAAACTTTAAAGTTCTGCATTCTTAAAGGACACTTACAATTCCATGATCATTTGCTCCTCAAATGTCATCTAATTTGTGTTTTTCATTCTTTCCACGTGACTATTTTGGCTTGTATAACCTTCCAAACAATCAAATTGAGAGATTAAACACCATTTTCAGCCATTCTAAATTCTTTAAAATCTTTGTTTTGGTTTAAATTTGAATAGTTTTAGGTAAAACTATCTCACCTCATTCTCTCCTTTTGGACAGAGCAGTGGCACCGTACTTTCATTGAAGGAAATGTGTTTTGTTACTCAGCACCATAGTTCTCGAAAAGGAAAAGTGTGGTGCCCAAAATGTGCATTTCCCTCCTGGAAAATGGCCCCAAAGCTCCCAAAAAATGCATTAAATCAGAAAATGAAACCATGGAAATGTAGGGGAAGAGTTCAAGATTTACCTTGTCTGGATGGTTCGCCAAATGATTGACTGTAGCCTCTGCAATTCATGCTCCAATATTTTTCTCAAAAGGACCTTTTTCTCTCCAAAATGGGTAAAAACAAAATGGTAA
>LPNX010836630.1:80209-108957 GCA_001517045.1 Pseudotsuga menziesii | reverse complement strand
GAGGAATTTTGGGGTCTAAAATGGGCCTCCTAAGGAAAATAATAAAATAATAGTTAAAATAATAAAATAATAGTTAAAATAATAAAATAATATTGATTATTTTGGAGGAAGAAAGAAAAAAACTACTTTTTGTGTTCGTATTTTCGACATATCTCATTGTGTTTTTACTCAAATTTCGATCGGGGGAGCTCGTTGGATGCGGAATTTGATTCCGCATCCAACGAGTACCCACACTGCATACTTTTGATGGACCCCGCTACCCCAAAAACAAGAAATACCTGAAAAAATTTGATGATGATGTCATCATCGCGTTTTTTCAGGTATTTCTTGTTTTTGGGGTAGCGGGGTCCGTCAAAAGTATGCAGTGTGGGTACTCGTTGGATGCGGAATCAAATTCCGCATCCAACGAGCTCCCCCGATCGAAATTTGAGTAAAAACACAATGAGATATGTCGAAAATACGAACAAAAAAAATAGTTTTTTTTAATGACAAATATGCCAATTCAACCATTATGGTTGACTTATTTTATTGAAATTCTATTGGTTCTTGAATTCCAACTCACAAAAACTTATTTTGGCACGTTTTCTTATAAGGCCCATTTTAGACCCCAAATTTCCTCTAATGAATAGTGTGATTNATTGAAATTCTATTGGTTCTTGAATTCCAACTCACAAAAATTTATTTTGGCACGTTTTCTTATAAGGCCCATTTTAGACCCCAAATTTCCTCTAATGATTTTGACTTTTTACTAGTTTTATTTACCATTTTGGCTTTTATTTTAATTAATTTATTATTTTTTACCCTTAGTATAATCATTTAAAGTCTAATGTTCTATTAAATGGAGATCTAATGGTATTTTTGAGAATTGTAGGTCATGACGAATTGATATTTTTGGATATGGAGGAGTTTTCTTTTTGTCTTTTTCTTTCGCGGTCAAAACAAAAAATCTTCCAAGCACAATTTAAAACTTTAGTCATGCTTATTAAACCCCAGAACTAAGTTTTCTAGCCAACTTTTACTACTTTTTCGGACTCATTAAACCTTTTTACAAAAAAGAAGCCTTGATAGAGTCCTCTTTAAGCTCTTTTCCGAGTCTTAAAATGTGAAAATATTTTCGAGTGAAGTTATCATATTCATGCTTGTAAAAGGACTCGAAGAGTTGTCTTTTCGACGATAGTTTGCTCCTTTTTTGGTTCGTATTGACTATTTATGAAAAAGGTACACTCTAGTCATTGACTAGAAGTGTTCTCTAGGGTATCATTTTATACTTTTATGGGCATTGGAAACTAAATTTTACAAAAACATGAACGATGCCAAGTTTGCAGTCAATGAATCGTTAAACTAAACACGGAGAGACCCTTTTTTGGGAACGAACCCATCCCTTCTCAGGTTCGGAAAACATATGAGAATGGAATTATTTTATGATAAGCTACAATGAGTGTTTGTTGCTATCTTTGAACTCGTTTAAAATTAAAGAGGCACTCATAAATAATGATGGGGAAATTAAGGGAAGGGAACTATGCTTCATTTGCAATAATGGTAGTTTTATGGTCTCCATTAAACATGGCACTTGTCTGCATTTCACTCAAAATATTGGGTTTTCATCTTGTCTCTAATTCAATCCACTTTCATGATTCATGTTACTCCTTTGATTCTTTTTAAATAATGCATCATCCTACGTCACAATATATCATGGTATCCATCTTGTCAATGCTGCTAAGTCTTCGGTCGTGTCGCCAAATGTTCATAGGAAAGTTGTGTTGAGAGTTACCATATGCAGTCAAAATACCTCTTATATTGTGTCAGTTACCTTTGAGTCAGTCCTATGGCTACTTCATACTCAAATTCCATAACTTTGTTCCGAGTTTCATGTCGTTGAAGAGGAATTCATCAAGGCCCTCCTTCGACAAGACTTTCCTGACAACTTCAGCACATCTTCATAGAAATAGTTTTAGAAAAAATCAGTACCTTAAGATATGTCTACCTCAATTAAAGATGTTCTCAGTTTAGACAATACGTTTTGGCATCATTGAACTTTGATCAAAATATTCATCTCAGTGTTCAACATCAATCCATATATTCAAATTCATAGGAATGTACTCGAGTACCTTGGGAATCATTAACATTAATGGTGATCTCCCTCGCACTTGTTAACGGTTTTCATCATTGACTGGTAATCAAGTGGTTTCTACCATGTTTGACTTCAATACATGTATTTGCATGGTTAGAATTGTACTTTTTTGAATACAAGATGAAGACCTTGGGTATTTGTTAAGTGCTCATTGCTTTCCCCAGGTTGCAATGGAGTATTTGTAGGAGTCATAGCATGGATCCACATTTGTATGTTCTTGGATGTTCTTAGATTTGTGTCTGTATGACATAGATATACATTGTATTTCTGGTATTTATGTCCAAATTTGAATCTTCCTCATGGATCTACGTTGTATCTTAGTATCCATGATTGTTTATATCTCGCATGGATATGCATTTTATTGGTCGACATCCATGTTGTGAAACATATGGATATGTATCAAAGTTTAAATGTACTATAGGATGACCTTGGTCATTGATGGGTTTTGATCATTGGACTATTTCCTCGAAGTGATAACTTGCTCTTACAATCCTTTACCTATCATTTCCCTCTAGCCTCATCACACCCTCTATTGTATTTTCTTTCGAAATATTGAAAACCAATGATGAAGCTAGTCTTAGTTGTATTTTTCCCAATTCCTTTCTGTCAAGAACGTCCCATTCTTTGTGATTAATAGTCATCTATTGTTTTTTTTTCCCAATGGTAGGAACAAATCATTCTGGTACAAATAGTCCTCCGTTTGCATCTTCCATAACTGGTAGTTTTGGCCATTAAATTTCTCAACCCTAAACTTTCCTTCTTCTTCTATTGCTCCCTCTCGAACCAGGATCCCTTATTTCTTGTGAGTTTAGAATCCAAATAGACCTTTTTTTTCTACGACACCAATCTTAGAAAAACCTAATCCCAGAGAAATAACAATAAAACAAGATGAAAATATAAAACACATTAACATGTTACAAGAGAGAAACCAATATAACCCAGTTCACCCAATATGGGATACCTCCACACATAAATTGCTAGTCTTTTATTATTATACCATCCAACAAAATGAAGGGATACAACTTGTAGAAACCCTGCTTTACTTCCTCTTTACTATCTCACAATCTCTCTCACACAATCACAGAGATTATTTTACAATGCTACAATACAATACACAGTCATGTTACAATGATTTCCTTTTATGGGGGAATTACCATGGTAAAATACTACGAGTCATCCAATACCATGGGCCTATAAAATATTGGCTAACAAACATCCCAAGAAACTTCTTTCAAGAGCTTCAGCCCTAAACCCATTTTCTCGGGGGCGCTGCCCCCAAATCCCTACTTTCCCCCGAGTCGCCCACCAGGGGTGGATGGTGCCCCTAAAACCCCCATTGGGGGATGATGTCCTACTGCAACCCTCTCCTAGGATAAGTGTATAGTAAAACTGGAGTACAAACACATATCAAAATTAACATCTCTCAATTAGGAAGATCAAGCTCCACAACTGACAGTTGGGTTGTGAATTGAAATCAAATAGAGCATCCAACTTTGTCTTCTTAATGCAAATCAGAATATAGAAGTGTTAATATCCTTCTCTTCCTTCATATTATAGCTACTCGGCTTCACCTCCTTTTCCATTGTAGTGTAGAAAATACATTATTTTCATCTACATATAATTTGTTGTCTACCTAGTTTCCTAAATCCATGTCTAGTATGTTATTATTCTTGGCATCCATCATATGGTTCTTTGGACTTAACTCTAGATGTAGCTTCCAACACTTATCTTTGACATGACCATCAACATTACATGTATTACGATTGTTGTTTGGATTCTTATAAATTAATTTTCCTTCTTATTATTTTCTTTCCACTTCTTCTTTCCCTCCTTGGAAGTGTCTTAGTGGTATTTTTTCGTGGAACCACCGAGTTTTCTATTATTCTTACATATATTCTCTAGATACTATCCTTTTACACATGCCTCATAAACTATCCTAACTTTTAACAACATTAATTTCCTTCTTAAAAGAATATATAGGACTCCAAAGTACTTGAGGTATACATCCAAACTCGCGGGAGATATTCCCAACATAATGCCCATTTTTAAAACTTATTGGTGTGCTATTGCACAATTAGACCTTACTTTTGTGAGAAGTAATGCCAATGGATATACGGGTCCTCTTGGTACCTAATAGGGTAGAATTGGGACATAATAAGGGTTTTAAATTCCTTCCACTTAGCCACTAGGGGATCACCCTCCAAGCTAAGACTCACCATGCTACTTTACCACCAAGTTTGGGTATACCATTCTAACTTCAATCAAGAAAGTGAAATTGGGTTTTCTCTTGTTCTATGTTATGGGAACTAAAATAAACTTCTAACTATTGCATCCATTAATACAAGTCAATAACATCAATCTTAAATTGGTATGGCTTGATGTCCACTTTCTCTTCCACATTAAATAGATATGGGGAACAAGTGATGGAAAGGTATCTTGGAATGTATTTCTCTATATCTCTTTTTAACTCCCTTTTTGGGTCTTCATTATCTCTGTATTTGTTGTCCAAGCCAACTTCTAATTTAGATTAACCAAAATCCTCATAAGTTCCAAAAAAATTTCTCCATAGTTTCCATGAGAACCAGCATGTCGTGGGAGATGTCAATGGATTGTACTTACATATTTGAAAATATATCCTCTAACTCATCCTATGGATTATTTCTCTACTCATATGCTATGGTAGGGTTTTGATATTTATTTATTACACCAATTTCTAGATCCTAAAACTTCCAATTAAAACTCCAAATAAATTATCTATGATACCTATATGATCTATAATGTAATAAGGATATTCCATTGCAACAATTTGTAACAATGGATCTTACAGTATTATGAAATATCTTACTATGCAATGTTTTGCTTTAGATATAGATTTTAGATTATTTCCTTAATGCATAAATTATTGAAATATATTAAAACTAAAATGAAAGAAACTAAGCAAATAACACACCATCCACACAATGAACAGAATATGTACCCTAACAGGTCAGACATATGTTTTTTCTTTTTTCTTTCAATTATCAAATACAAATACGCATTTGCTATGGAGTTGCCATGGACATTATGGACACTATGGTTGTTACACGATCTTTCACTTCCTTTTTTCTACCTCAATATCCCACACCCATATGCTCTGCTAAGAAAATGGAACAATAAACATAAGCATGAAACCCCTTCCTATGTTAGTAACCTAGTATTTAACATATCTTGATAACCATCTAGGGTCAAGGTAAGAATGTTGGAATGCCTCAAGTACTGATTAGGGTTAGAGTTTTGGACCCTCTACAATACTATTGCAAGTCAAAACTTCACATGTGTGAGTAATTAGAGTTGATGTATCATCTATTGTTGAAATAATGTAAATATGGAAGATATTCTATTGTACTTATTATTATTATATTATTCTTATCCCTCCCTTCTGTAGATGGTGTTCCTTTAATTAGGGATGTCATTGATGTAATTGGTCATGTAAAGTCTTGAGGTAAAACCTTCATTGTAATTTGAGTCAATAGTACCAAGAAAAGAATTATTAAAATGTATTTTTCTGTCTCTCAATACAAGTCAGTCGTGTTGGGTTCTTAGACTTCATTTCTTATGTGTATAAATAAATGAGGTGCCTTCCTCATTTGGACACACACACAACTCAAGCAGGTTCACTAGAGAGAGAAAGAGGATTCCATCTAAAGGAGGAGAAACAATATATATTAGTATTTTGGTCTTACACTGTACTTGGTTGTATTCTATATATAGGAATTTTTCCTGGGTTTTCTTCCCCACAATGGTTTCCTAGGATAAATATTTGTGTCTTATTTGTCTTCCTATGCTTTTCATTCTTTCAATGGTATTCTTCTTATTGGGCATAAAACTTTTTAAAATCTAACATGGAATCTAATCCAACCTGAAAGAATAACTTGTGCAACATTTTTCTTGCAGTACAAGAATCTAGGGTTTTTTATTTCAGGAAACTCCCTTGTTAGATCAGCTAAAAAAAAGGTTAGTTCAACTCAACCTAGGAGGGAGCATGTTTTTGCGGTGGAAAAAATCAATTCCAAATATTTTCAATTTTTGACCTATCACTATTGTCGGGAGGAAATAAGGCTTCATATTTTTCAAGGTTCCATCTCCAAATTTAGGAAAAGAAAGCCTCAATCTACCTCTCCTTGGGGAGGTTTTTATGTTCCACTATTAATACCTACAAGTGTTCACAGCTGAAAAATTAGGGTTTTACCATTAAACCATGGATAATCTTGAAGGAGGTTCTAGAAGCAGTTTTCAAATTGGTAAGTACCATCTCCTACATTCCATTTGAGGTTATCATTTCTTGGAAATGGAAAACAAATCCAAGCTTGATGAAAACCTTGAAGGAGCAGAAAACTTTAGAGCATGGAGGTACATAATCATGCTCATCCTTGAAGAGAATGATCTAGAAGGCTACACCAAAGAAGAGGCCAAGGAACCAAAGGGAGATGAGGCAAAGACCAAGCACAAGAAGGACATGATAAAGGACAAAAGGATAATAGCTGATTCCATTAAGGATCATTTGATTCCTGAATTATCATCAAAGAATACTCCAAAAGAAATGGTATATGCTTTGACAAGTTTGTTTGAAGGAAAGAACATCAACAAAAGAATGACCTTGAGAACTTAACTCAAGGGAGTGAAGATTCAATAGGGAGAAACTATGAAATCATACTTTACAAGAGTGTCTTGAATCAAAGAACAATTGGAGGATATTGGTAACATGGTGGATGAAGTAGAAATTGTGATGAACACCTTGAATGGTCTCCCAAGGGATTGGGAAAACTTTATTCAGAGATATGTGCTAGAATAAAGCTCTCCAAGTTCAACATACTTTGGGAGGAGTGTATGCATGAAGAAGGAATATTAGACAATAGAGAATAAAAGATAAATGATGACCAAGATCAAGCATTCACATCTCATGCAAAGAAAGGATCAAAGAAGAGAAAGGTTTGTGATCAATATCTCTGGAGAAATCAGAAGTTCCAAAGGAACTCAAGACCCAAAAAGGACTTCTCATCTTTTGAGTGCTTCATATGTCATAATATGGGACACATTGCAACACATTTTCCACTCAAAGAAGAACAATTCAATCAAGGAAATAAGAATTTCCATGCCCATGCAATGGAAGATGGTCACTTAGACAAAGAAAAGAACAATGAAGATGAAGAATCTAATGAAGAATATGTCTTGATATCATCCCTTATTGGATCGGTCTCTCATGGAAGTGACACTTGGATTGTATACAGTGGAGCTTCCGGACATATGACAAGTTATAAAGACTCTTTTCAATGTCTTATCCAGAAAGACTCTCCTTATAAAGTAAATCTTGGAGATGACTCTCAATATCCCATTAAGGGAATCAGGAAGCCTTTTACAAGCTGGACTTAGGGAAGTCTATGAAGATGAAGGAAGTATTAAATATCCTAGGATTTAAGAAGAATCTACTTTCCATCTTAGCTCTATATAAGAAAGGCTTTAGAGTTGATTTTTTAGATGAATAAGTACTTATGTGAAAAAAGAGAAAGACAATAGATGATGCAGTTGTGATTGGTGTAGACGAAGGATTTATTTAAAATCTAAAAGGACATACATACTCAGCTCTAATAGCAAGCACCATCAACCCATGTGAACTATGGCATAGGAGACTTTCTCATGTGAATTGCAAAGCACTACTAATTGTGAGAAAGGTTGTCACAAATTTACCAGAGATTCAAGTAAATCATGAAGGATTTTTCAAAGAATGTTCTCAAGGGAAGAACACTAAGAACCCATTTCCAAGCAGCAATAGTAAAGAAAAACGAATCTTGGGCATTGTTCGTTTAGATGTATGCAGTCAAATTTCGGCGACATCACTAAGTCAGTATGTTGATTATGTTTCTTTTATAGATGATTATTCCTGAAAGACTTGGATTTACTTCTTGAAATGAAAAGATGAAGTATTTGAAAGATTCAAAGAATGCAAGGCTCTTGTGGAAAATTTATCTGAAAAGAAGATCAAGACCTTGAGATTCGACAATGGAGTATAATTCACTTCTAATGAGTTCAAATATTTCTATAAAGAAGCTGGGATTAAGAGAGAGGTCACCACGCCCTACAATCCTCAACAGAATCGAGTATAAGAAACAAAGAATATAGCCATTATGGAAGCTATGAAATCCATGATTCATGACCAAGACTTACCCATGCACCTATGGGATGAAGCATCTAGAACTACAGTATATGTTCAAAACAAAATTGCTCATAGTGCTCTTGGAAACAAAACTTCAAAAGAGATGTTTACCGAAGAGAAGTGTGAAGTTATCCATTTGAATATTTTTTGTTGTCCTGTGTTTATACATGTTCCCAAGGAGAAAATAAAAAAAAATGAATCCTTTCGGAAAGAAGGGAATCTTTGTTGTATATAGTGATCAATATAAATCTTATAGAGTGTAAATTCTAGGTTATTGATAAATCGAGACCAGCAAAGATGTTATATTGGATGAAGATGCAAATTTTAGTAAGTCTAGAAAGAATCATGCCAATAAAGATGAAGAATAAGAACATGAAGCCCCAAAGTTTAAGAAACCTGTAGAATTCTAGTACGCAATGTTGAAGAATAACCAATACCAAAATACCATGACATGGAATAGGCTCAAAGGCCTATGGATATGCCTTAGGAGATGATTTCACAGAAAAGAATACCATCTTGGGATTGTGATGTAATTCAAGGTGAAAAAAAATATGGAGCTCCATAAGGAAGCAAGATATCAAGGACCTATTGAACCAGCTATGTGGCCTTGATGTGTAATCTTGTTGATTTAGAACCTACCTATTTTGAAGAAGATACAAAGAAGAAGGAATGGATGGATGTAATGCTCGAAGAATACCAATCTATCATAAAGAGTGATGTTTGGGATGCAGTACTTAGACCAAGAGAGAAGTTAGTTGTTTATTAAAAAAGGATATTCAAGACAAAACATCCAGTAGATGGAACTATCGAGAAGTACAAGGAAATATTTGTAGCTGAAGATTCTCACAAAAGAAGGAATTGACAATTAAGAGACTTTTGCACCAATAGCAAGATATACCTCAATCAAAAATATTATTTCTTTGGCATCCAAGATGAAATGGAGGCTACACCAAATGGATGTAAAGACGACATTTATAAATGGCGTGATGGAAGAAGAATTATACATTGGACAACCTCCAAGTTTTGAAACCCATGACAAAAATTATCATGTATGCAATTCAAGAAAGAACTATATGGGTTAAAGAAAGCACCTAGATCGTGGTATGGAAGAATTAGTGGATTCTTGATCAAATTGGTATTTACCAAGAGTAAAGAAGATTCCAAACTTTACTATAAGGTTTTCGATGAAGGTATTATGATTCTATTATTGTATGTTGATGACCTTTTCCTAACAGGAGGGGAGAAGGTCATCAATGAATTCCATTAGAAGCTTACTGCATAATTCAAAATGAATGATCTTGGCATGATGCACTATTTTATTGGTATTGAAGTATGGGAACAACCAGATGAGATATTCCTAAATCAAGGAAAATATGCATTTGAAATACTAAATATATTTGGGATGTTAGATTGCAAAGCTATGAACACTTTGATGGTGACTAACTTGGAGTTATCGAATGATGTTTCCTCATATACAGTCAATGTTACACTATACCGACAGATTATTGTCTCTATGGCATATCCAATGAATAAACAACCAAATATATGTTTCGTTTTAAACACATTGAGTCAGTATATGGTGGAGCCTCGATATGTTCACTTAGTTTCATCAAAACATGTGATGAGGTACCTTAAGGGTACACTAGATTGTGGCCTTAGATATGCAACCAATGGTGAGATTAGACTACATGGCTATACAAATTGACATTGGAATGTGAGCATCGATGAAAGAAAGAGTACCTAAGGATGTTGTTTCAGTTTGGGATTAGGTGTGATCTCATGTCTTAGCAGAAAGCATACTTGTGTTGCTCTCAATACATTAGAGGATGATTTCATTTCTACATGCTCATCATGTAGTGAAGTAGTTTTGATCCACAAGCTGTTGATGGGACTGTTCAATATAGAGATGGATGTGACTGATATCTATTGCGATAATTAGAGTTGCATAAAGCTGACAATGAACCTTGTATTTCATGACAAGTCAAAGAACATACAGATAAATTTCCATTATATTTGATACATGGTGCAAAAGGGAGATGTACAACTCCAATATGTTTTTACAGAGGAACAAGTGGAAGATATATTGACTAACCCTCTGTCTCATGTAAAGTTTGAATACTTCTGAGATAAGCTTGGTGTAGTCCTAAAGGACCTCCCTCGAAAGAGGGAGTAATGATGATGATGTGGTATTTTTCTTGTTGAAGTGATTTGGTAGCTCAATCTATGTAGGGTATGTATGGCTAGGATTGTTTGTCCCGAAAGGGTTGGTAAGCAGATGAGGCATGTTTGATCCTAGGGGGATTAGAATGTATAGCTAGGCTTATTTGTCCCAAAAGGGTTAATAATCCAAACAAGGATTGTTTGGTTCCTAGGTAGATCCATTTGTTTGTCGAGGATTTTTTGGCATGAAAAAGTTAGTAAGCCGGACAAATGCCTAGTGGATCTATTGGAGTACCCACTGAGATGTTGCTTCAAATGACCTAAGCAAATGATGATGTGGTCCTAGCACTCTGTGTTGATTATGATGTTGCTCCAACATTTCTATGCTCCTAATGATGATGTTGCTCCAATATTTATATGTTGTTGATGATGATGTTGTTCCAACATTTTTATGTTGTTGTCTCAACATTCTACATTATTGGTGATGATGTTGTTCCATCATTTATATGATGATGATGTAGATGATGATCTAGCAGTTATTTGTAGATGATGTTGTTTTTAGCACTAACATGCTAATGATGTTGTTGTTTTTCCAGTATTCACATATTGATGTTGCAAATGACGAAGATGTTCTAGTGTTCACATACTAATGTTGCAGATGATGAAGAAGTCTGAGTACTCACATACTGATGATGATGATTATTTTCCATGATGATGATGTTTCGTGATAATGATGTTCCATGATGATGATGCTCCTTGATGATGATTTTCCACGATGATGATGTCATGTGATGATGATGTTCCATCATGATCATGTTCCATGATGATGATGTTATATGATGATGATGTTCCATAATGATGATGATACTCATGATGTTGTTGTTACAAAAATTCCTATGACACATAGATACACTAGTCAATTGTGCAATTGTAGTTGTTGTTGTTGATGATGATGATGTAGAATACCTTCCTTGTTAAAAGGAAGGTATGATGTAGAAAAATTTAATCAGAGATATGTGCTAGAAGAAAGCTCACCAAGTTCAACATACTTTTGGGAAGTCCATGTAATTGAAAAACATATCTAAAGAATAGCTCAACTTTTTGCAAGAGTAAAAGATGAGGAAATAACAAAGAAATGAGCAAATTTGGTGATTCTTTCCACCACAACAAAAATACAGTCCTTACCAAGTTCCTTGGGAAAACCTGTGATGAATTCCATGGAGATTCTTTCCCACTTTTGTTCTAGAATAGTAAAGGGTTGTAAGAGACCAACACGATGGATGTGCTCAGCTTTGTTTTTCCTACATATGTTGCATTCATTCACATACTTTAGAACATCTCCCTTCAGGTATTTCCAAAAGAACCTTTCTCTTAGCTTCCTATATGTTTCAAAG
Source organism: Pseudotsuga menziesii (assembly GCA_001517045.1). Lineage (NCBI taxonomy): Eukaryota > Viridiplantae > Streptophyta > Pinopsida > Pinales > Pinaceae > Pseudotsuga > Pseudotsuga menziesii. Next base: position 97,082 of record LPNX010836630.1, on the reverse strand, counting down.
AAACCAATATGACCTACTAAAGGAGAATAATTTGATGCATTAAAAAAAATTGCTTCAAATTCAAATAAAAAACTAAGTAGATTCGGTATTTACAGTACATTATTCACTTTAATACTTTCAAACCTGTCATCTCCATTAGTCCCATTTAACAGTTCACAAGAAAATATATCTTTGGCATACTCTACTATTAGTATGGATTTCCAATCTAAAATTTCACAAGCAAATCTATCTTTGGCATACTCTACTATTAGTATGTATTTCCAATCTAAAAGTTCACAAGCAAATCTATCTTTGGCATACTCTACTATTAGTATGGATTTCCAATCTAACAATTCACAAGCAAATCTATCTTTGGCATACTCTACCAAGAGCCCTTCTTTCCTACGAGTTTACAAGCCAAATAGACATTTTGGCTATAATACCAATTGTTAGAAAAATAGGATCGCAAAGAAATAACAATAAACAATAAACCATATGAAAATATTAAAACATATTACAAGAGAGACACATATATAATGTGGTTCACCCAAGCTGGGCTACTTCCACATAGAAATTGTCAGTCCTTTATTATCATACCATCCATCAAAATTAAGGGATACAACCTACAACAACTCCATTGCACTTCCTCTTCACTCTCTCACAATCTCACTCACACAATCACATAGATTGTTTTACAATACTACAATACAATACAAGCTGTATTATAATGCTTTCCTTTTATAATGGAATTACCATGGGAAAATACCACGGGTCACCCAATACCATGGGCTCATACACTGTTGGCCAATAAACATCCCAAAAATTTCTTTCGGGGGATTCGCCCATGAACCCCCTGGCCCTTGCACGCCCCTACAAGGATGAGTGTACAATAAAACTGCAATACAAACACAGCCAACAATAACATCTCTAAATATGGAAGATCGAGCTCCACAACCAACATTTAAGACAAATTTAAGATACTATAAGGATTTCGTTAATCTTAATTTGGAAGATTAGAAGTATCTCTCAGTAGTAACTAGCTCACAAAAGAAAATTAATACAACCAAGATTAGAATGAACTCTCATGAAATCCATAGTGAAACAGGGCGTTGGTCTATTCCTAAAACTCCATGTGCAGAAAGGGTTTTCCATCTATGTGAGTCTATGATCGTTGAGGATGAAAATCACTTTCTCTTAGAGTACCATGCTTACACACACACATTAGATTTGAGTTTCATTGCGTCGAGAGGCGCTCTACAGCCCAGTATGGGGGAGATCTTGTAACGTTGCGTAACATTATGTAATGTTACTTAAGCCCAGTTTGGGGGAGATCTTGTAACGTTGCATAAAGTTATGTAATGTTACTTAATGTTATTTTTATTAATAAAAGATATTTTTTTTAATTATAGGCCAAAATAAATGTCCGCTATAAAAAAACCTAATATGGGGGAGATGTTGTAATCTTCCTACCTAACAAAACAATAAAAAATTTAAAATTTAATTATCCATAAAAAAGAATGTGGGTGAGGAAAAAAACACAAAATGGGGGAGATGTTGTAATGTTCTTACTTAACAAAATAATAAAAAATGTTAGCCTTGCAGATGGTTTTAAAGCCATAAACCATGTGCATGGTTTTAAAACTATGTGCACATGGTTTTAAAACCTAGTTTTATTGTACATGGTTTAGGAGGGCCTTGCAAATAGTTTTAAGACCATGTGCAATGCCTCCTAAACAACCCATGGTTGTAGAAGGGCCTTGCATATGGTTTTAAAACCATGTATGGGGAAACTTTGTAATGTTAGTTCCTAACAAAATAAAAAATAATAAAAAATATTATATGTGGGCCATAAATAATATTAAATATTAATAATAAAATATTATATGTGGGCCATAAATAATATTAAATATTAATAATAAAATATTATATGTGGACCTTAAATAAAAAGATGTGTCTTTTGTTTTGAATCAAATCAATGGATACCTACTATGAGTTTTGATCCCTCTAGGAGCTTGATAGAGCCTAAGATTTGGTAGGCTTGGAAAGCTTTTTGAGCACATGAACAAGATTTTAAAGTAAACCAAGTATTATCCTTCTTAAAGTATCACTGAATGTGTAAACACAACACTACACTATATATATATAAAGTTAATATTAAAAAATATAAATATATTTTTTTAAAAATTTATAATTTTTTAAATTTTTTTAATGATGACTAATATTTGTATTTTTAAGATAAAATTTATTTTGTTTTAATTAACATAATACTTAGTATTTAGAAACTTTTTAATATGTTATTTGAATAAATGCAAATAAAATATCATAAAGGAAATATGAATGGAAAATGTATTTTAGTATATTATAATATTTATATTAAATCTTGATTATGAAATCTTTAATTTCTATAAAAATTTTATGGAAAATTATTTTCATGTAAAAAATTTGAAGTATATAATTTAAATAAATGTAAATTGATTATTATAAGGAAAATATGAATGGAAAATATATTTATAAATATTATAATATTTATATTAATTTTGATTTTGAAATCTTTATTTCTTCTAAATATTTATGGAGAAATTAAGTTCCCACATAAGAGCCAATGCAATACCTATTCAAACTTTAGAACCTACTACTTAGACTTTGGAAATTATTTTCATATATTAACATTTGAGAAATATTTAATAATTAAACATTGCAAGTTATATCAAATTAATTTATTTTTTTATTTCAAATATTTATTAAATTATAATAGTGATTAATGCTTGTATTTTTTTAAGATAAAAATCATTTTGAAATCTAAATTTATTTTATTTTTAATTTCAAATAGTTATTAAATTTAGAATAAATTTAGATTAAAGATTAATGTTTGTATTTTTTAAAATAAAAATCATTTTGAAATCTTTTTAGTATGTTATTTGAATAAATGTAAATAGATTATTATAAAAAAAATATGATTAAAAAATGTATTTGTAAATATGATAATATTTGTATTAAATTTATTTTTGAAATCTCTCATTTTTCTTAACTTTTGATAGAAAAATTATTCTTCATATTTCTAAACTTTTTATAAAGAAATTATTTTCATATATTCACGTTTACTAAATACTCAATGATTAAGCATTAAAAATTATATCAAATTAATTTATTTCACTTTTTGTTTTAAATGTTTAGTAAACTTATAAAAGAAATAATTTTCAAATATTCATATTTGCTAAATATTATTTTAGATATTTATAAAAAATAAATTAATTTTATATATTTACATATAAATATTATTAAAATTTTATTAAAAATAAACTATTTTCATATATTTATAAAAAATTATATCAAACTAATTTATTTCATTTTTAAACAATGCAATATATATATATTAAAAATATTTATTTTAAATATTATAAAATCTGTAAAATATATATATATTTAAATAAATCATTTTGCTCAATTTTACACTATGCTTAGGTTTACTTGGAAAAATATTTTGAGGAGATTAGAACATAGAAAATGCAACAGCCAAATCTCTCAACCACCCAAACTAAGCCCAATATATATATATAATTTAAAAATATTCATTCTAATATTACAAAATATTTAAAATGTATATATTTAAGTTTTAAGAAAATCATTTTAAATATATCTTTATTATTTAATAAATAAATATATACTTATTATTTTAGATAAATAATTTTTTTCTATATTTTTATTTTTTAATTCTAAATCGACAACACTGTAATATAAAAGTTTCAGATTTCATTATTCAATCTGTCATTAACAATGTCACGCCAAACTACAATTACAATATGGAGCTTACTACTGATTTAGTATTAAGTTTTCAAGAATTGCACCAGCTAATGAACAAATTAATTTACTTTCAAACGGCCAACCAAGCGGTCATCGCTCAAATATGGCATGGTAGTTTTAACTACCGGCTAAGTTGTTATAAATAAGACTCCTCGGGCTCATTCTATGCATCGTGGGTTGCCTCATAGGAGCTTTGCAAGTCTAGAGAGTCAGTCTTGAGCAAGTAGTCTGCTTGGCTTTAGGTTTATCATTCTGTTGTGTGTCGAGCGCTGTGTATGCTCTCCCTCTGTGCCTCGAGCAATCAGTTGGGATCAAAAGCAGTGATCTCATTTGTAATGAGTCTGTAAGAATGAGTGCGTATGCTCTCCCTCTGCACTTCGTGTGATCAGCTGGGATCAGAAACACAAGTTTAGTTTAGCTCCATATCTGAGTCTGTAATGTCATTGTTCCTTCGGCTCCGTAATTATACTGTTCATCTGTAATAATACTGTTCATCGGCTCTGCAATGTTATTGTTTACCGCTATTCCGCTTGTTATTGCTATTTGCATAGTACTTATCTATTGCATTAGTCGCATTCTATTAAAAGAAGTTGTTAGCATCATTAATATCCCTGAGCAAATTTGAGCGTCTAAAGGTGTGATTCGATCTTGGTCCCCTTGGTATTAGAGCCAGCACACATATGGTTTTGTGGATTGATCGTCCAGCGCATGCAGAGAAGTTTTTATTGTGGTTAATGGTTCATCCTGAGAGTGATTTAGATTGTTATGAGAACTATCAGCAAATGGTTCGGGATCGTGATTTAGCATTTCAAACATTCTACAGACATTTTGAGAAGCAATCACTGTAAGTGCTTGTTATGCTTACATTCTATCTTTTGTTTCTGTCGGTGAGTTGTGGACATTTTTGCATTGTTTAGTAGGTAGGTATCCCCTGTTGAGTGATCGGTGGTGTTCCAAGGAACTAAAAGAGAGGTTGTTGATAGAGGGCAGAGAAGGCCGAAGAGAGAGTGCCTAAGTAAGTCCCTGTTTAGATCCAGCCACTAGTGAGACTTAGTTTCTTTTCACATGGACCCAACGATGGACAATGTAGCTCACACCCATATAGACTGCTAGCAGGCAGAAGATGGTACTGTCAGTTTGGCAGAGAGCCGTTCTTCCTTTTCTCACTGCAGTAATTCTGATCCTGACTCCAGTATAATCCGTACCGATGAAACCAACCCTTCTGCTGAATGGAAATTACCTCCACTCTTTCCCAAAGAAATTTATAAACTTAAGCTCTGGGAATATATTGCTGCACAACATTTCTGTGTTTCTTCTGTAGATATTGCATTTATAGATGCTGATAATCCAGTCCATATTAACTTGCTTGACAGATCGCAAATCGATTGGGCACGAAAGCAAGGTTATAAGTATGTTCACTTAGGTGCAATCCGTTTAGGTCTCAACCCTCTTGTTCGTCCTTTCTTAAATGTTTCTTCCCTATGTGTCACAGTTGATACATGCCATAAGCATTTTGCCAATGCTATTATTGGTGGTTTCGCTGCTCCATTACATGATGGTCCTGCATTCGAAACTATATATCTGAAATTTAGTGTTAGATTGTTTGACCCCCATATTTATGAACTCTTGAAAGCCTATGTCCTTCCCCAAGGATTTTCTATGATGGGTGGCTCCCGCATCATCCAGTTAAAAGCTCCTGTCATAGTCCGTTTCGGAAATGATACCCTACCTCCATTGCAATCCCCTATTCATAATACCCCGTGCCTGCTCAACGTGGTGGAAAAATATATTTCCCGAAAAGCACAACCTGTCCTCTTTGACTGGAGAGGTATTCAATATCCTCAAGAATGGGAATGCAAATACGATGAACTCCGAAATGCTGAAGCTTTTCAAGCCTCATTAAGGTCTCATCCTATAACCTTTGACAGACAGAATAGTTCATTCCGGATGCCAAACATTACTCCTTTTCCTCGCTTTTCTCTTACTGAAGCAAACCCCACGTTCACCAGACCTGCTTCTTCCTCCACTTTTGTTGATAGAAGATTGTCTCCACATCCTTCTAATCCCGATGCTCCTTCTCAAGAAAATACTCCTTCTGAATCTTTTACTGGTCTACAAGATACAGAACATAGAGGTCAGCACACTGATTGTCCTGCTTGTCATAAGACAGTAGAAAAACTTCGACGACATAGAAAAACTCCCCATTTAGGTATGTTTTCTCTTCCTAGAGAAAATGAGTCCTATGAAATAGAAAGGGATGGTCGTAAATCCTACTTTCCTGGTAGGAATCTTCCTACTACCCCTTTCCGACAATATACTCCAGATGGCCTAAGCAAAAGAGAATATTTGCCTCAGAAGACTGTTGAAACTGGAGAAACTCCATCTGATGAAATCGGATTGAGTAATTGGGGAAATTTACAGCATGCTTTGACTGCCAAGAACTTGGATGATATGGCCCAAGATATTTTAAACATCAAAGAAAGCATGCTTGAAGAAAAAGAAAAGATTGTTGAAGTCAGTGAAAAGTTAGAGCTGGTAAACCATTTACTTGCTGATTCAGAAGCCATTAAGAAGATGATTCAGTCTGCTTCTGAAAAGATCTTGATTAGAATCCAGAAGATTGAAGAGATATCAAATCGAGCATCTAGATTGGGATCATAGGTTACAAAGCCTAGTCCTGCTATTCTAGCATTAGCTGCTGAAGGTTATAAGCGTAAAGAAACAAAAGCTAAGCTAGAAAGAAGTGTTTCATTTGGGATGATGAGTGCTGAAGAAAAAGACCCTAGACCTAAATTCGATTATGGAAGGTCTGAAAGGGAATTTAAATCTTTAATGAAATGGGTGACTGCAATCAAAGGTCTTCCTCCTACCCTGTCTCAGAAGTATGCTCAGAAAGTCTTAAGTCTTGTTCTTACCCTACCTGATTCTGCAGAAGCCTCTACAGAACCAGAATTCATAAAACCAACTAAATAGTTTCCCTCTGAAGCCCTAGTTGCCTTAAGCATGTTAAGGGCGCATACTCACTTTGGATCAAGTTCTGGTGTGAAACCTGAACCTGAGTTTGATACACATATGTCTGAAGGATAGCCTGCTAATGCACCCAGAATACCTATGCATTTCAGTACCTCTACCTATAATAACATTATCTCCCAAATGCCTGAACACCCAATCTTGAATATTGACTGTCAGCCTTGTGATGTCATACATGATTCCTTGAATTTGCTATTTCATTGGTCTTTCGTCAAGAAAGCTCAGAACCCTGGCATTACAGGACAGCAGATTGCAACTTTGTTAATCACTGGATTAACAGGGTTGGCAAATGAATGGTGGAGATGGCTCTCTCACAGAGAGAGAGATGAAATATTAAATGCAGAGGATGCAGACCAACAATTACTAAAAGCTCTGGCTAGTCAGTTTCATGCTGGTGATGACAAGGATGATGCTGATCATCTTCAGTCTATATATATGTCTGCCAGACTTTGTGACTTATCGCTTGCTGATGAATACTTTTGTTATATGCAGAAACTGCTAATTAGAGCAGGAAAAGCAAGTGATCTTGCATACCTGAAACATTACCTAAGAATTTTTCCAGGGCATGTTCCAGATGCAGTTGAAAAGTACATGAAGGATAAGAATCTGAATTATCAGAATCTCTCTATTGCACAATTGCATCATCACATTAAAGAGACATGGCGAGAACATTGTCTTGCTAAGAGGATAGATAAATATTTTAAACGTCATCAGAACATGTATACGCCTTCGTTTTGTAAGAAGGTTGCAGAACTACCCGATTGGGGATGCGGTGCCCACAACCGTGGTCACTTGAATTGTCACTGCTCTTCTAAGAAAAATAAAAAGAAATTCTTTTCTAGTGATCCTAGATTTCACTATCCTGACAAACCTGTCAAGTTTGAAAGAAGAAAGCAGAAAGACAAAAGGTATCACCCACAGCGACCGTCGCTTCCAAAGAAAAGATTTATTAAGAAGAGCAGGAAACCTGTTGATAAAGAGTCTTGTTTTCTTTGTGGCGCTAAAGGCCATTGGGCTAACAAATTCCCTAAGAAAAATTCGAAGCCTCGCCTTGCTTCCTTTTGTGATTCCATCCAACCCCAATGGTGGAAATATTCGCCATCAGATGAGCCTCCTTCTGGAGAATTCCTTTATCTGCCTACTGATTCTGATGGATATGATTCCGATTCTGATGATCTTCCTGTCTTGCATAAATTTGACCCCTCCTCTGCCTCCGAACATTCTTCTGACTTTGATTCTAGTCTCATTTCTCTGGCTCCCGAGGTCCCAAATTTAGGGGGGTGTACTCTGCCTAATGACCCTAATTCCCCTGTTTCCTCTCATTCTGTACATACATATGAGCCTCCTGAGTTTGATTTCTCATTGTATATGTTTTCTTTCCAGAAACAGCTTGATCTCAAAAAGCAAATTGCTGCCATTGACTTAGCTCTTGCTGATACTCAGCTATACCAATACCAGATAAGAACACAGCTGAGAAATGAGAAAGAACTACTGCTAGAACAACTAAAAGGCAAACAAAAGATTAAGGACAGTCCAGACACTAGTCCGATATCTAAAGCAGTAAGTTTTCATGAGCCTGCTACTGTTTATAGAAATTATCCAGATACGCATGAAAGTAGACAGAGGTATAGACTCTCTACAAGAGAGACTTTGAAGGCTATGATTAAAGAAAAGCAGCAAGCAGTTAAACAGCTCTGTAGAGAAATAAGCGAGCTGCGAGATCATATAAAGATTTTAGATGCTGAAGAAGAACATTCTTCAGAATATGAATTGAATAAGTTCGTCATAGGAGCTGTTGAAGTTGAAATAGAAAATATTGCTGAAGATGCTCCTGGACAGACTATGTCTTTCCAGCCCAGTATGTCTTTGATGAGTGGTCCTAAATTGTATTTAACAATACAGTTTAATTTGTCTGAATTCAAGCCATATAAGCTGAGTTGCATGGTTGACTCTGGATGTCAAGTGAATCTGACTAAAGGTTCAGCACTACCATTCTATTATTGGGAAAATACATTTGGTAGCGGAACTGCAATTCATGGTACGCCTATGCCTATAAAAGGTAAAGCAGAAATCATTCCTGTTGCTTTTGGAAAAGCCATGAGTAAGCTTACATTTTACAGATTAGATGAGCTTAAAGATGATTGCTTACTAGGATCTAATTTCTTGCATCAAGTCAGTCCGTATACCGTAGATCATTATAAAATGACCTTCACCTGTTATATAAATCAAAAGAAGGTTGTTCTCCCTTTGTCTTTCCATGGAAAAATTAGATGCCAGACTGTAGTTGAACCAGAAAATTATAACAGTCCGAGATTGGCTAAGATGGAAAGAGCAATAGCTTATTCTGAAACGCATGGTGAAAAGATGTTACAAGAGATTTCAGAAAAGCTCAAAAGATATTGCTGTTCAGACAACCCCAATTCCTTTTGGACGCGCGAAAAGTATTTTGTTACTCTTCCATATGATCCGCTCCAAAAGATCAAACCTATGAAGGCCTCTGCAAGAATAATGACTCATTTAGAAAGAGAGTTTTGCAAAAAGGAGATTGCAGAGTTACTGCAGAAAAGGCTAATAGAACCCTCTAAAATCCCTTGGGCATGCCGTGCCTTTGTGGTGAATAAACATTCAAAACAAAAAAGAGGTAAGCCCAGGTTAGTGGTTAACTTTAAGCCACTAAATGCCGTTCTTCAGAAATTCAGGTATCCATTGCCTGATAAACAAAGCTTATTACAGCGCATCACTGGATGCTCTATCTTTAGTAAGTTCGATCTTAAATCTGGATTTTATCAAATTGGTATTGAAGCTAAGGATATATTTAAGACAACTTTTTCAGTGCCGAATGGCCTATACCAGTGGAAAGTTCTACCCTTTGGTATTAACAATGCTCCATCTGAATTTCAAAAGAGGATGGAAGATATCTTTAGAGACTATCCATGGATCTTAGTATATATTGATGATATACTAATTTGTTCACACAGCCTGCAGGAACATCTGAAGCATCTGCAGATCTTTTATGATTTGGTATATAAGCATGGATTGGTTCTCTCAGAGCCAAAGATGGAGATTGGAAAGACCAAGATAGAATTTCTTGGTTTGAAGATAAACAAAGGAACTGTTGTGTTACAGAAACATGTTCTCCAAAGCTTTGTAAAGTTTCCTGATGAAGTTATGGAGAAGACACAGCTTCAAAGGTTCCTTGGTTCTTTAAATTATATTAGACCATTTTATAAAGGCCAGGCTGAAGATATCCATGTGCTTCAACAAAGACTTAAAAAGAATCTGCCTAGGTGGTCTAAAGAAATGACTGCTGCCGTCAAGCATATAAAAGAGAAAGTGTGGCTATTTCCAGCATTAACTTTGCCCTCTGGTAAAGGAGAACTCATTGTTGAAACAGATGCCTCTGCTCATACATGGGGAGGTGTTCTCCTAGAAGCGCTTGATCAGAAAGAACATGTTTGTGGCTATGGATCTGGCTCCTTCAAGAAAGATGAACTTAACTATCCATCCAGCAATAAAGAGATATTAGCAGTCAAGAAGACTGTCCAGCATTTCATTCTCTTCCTTAAGCCTGTTAAATTCATTATCAAGACATATCTTAAAATTATGCCTGGAATGTTAAAAAATGAAAATGTCATGGCAGAAAACAATAGTCGTATTTTGAAATGGTTTATATGGTTATCTAATTTTGATTATGAGATTGTATATAAACCAGGATATTTAAACTGCCTTGCTGACATGTTAACCAGGGAGTCAGCAGAAGACTTAGTGAAATTTCAGCCGACTCTAAGCATGTTTGATCTAGGTGAATCTAGCTCTGGACCTGCCAAAAGACGATTGAAGAAAGAAGAAGCTGAAGACAAGAAGAAGACCAGAGAATAACTTCTACAGAAGGAAGGATTATTTATTCTTCCCTAGGATGGTTCATTGCCTAGAGATGTCAGAATTGAGTTTCTTGAATATGCCTCCGCAAATGAAGCCAAGCGTTTTCTGCAGTTAACAATGATTCAGAATATCCAGACTTCTCCCTTGAAGTTGACTATCTTAGAACGATGGGAAAAAGATGCCTTCCTCAGTTTTTCAGACGCTATAGGCAAGCTCAGATACTGTCCAGAGGTATGGATTGATTATGATGATGATGAACATCTCTGGTACATTGATTTAGGCAATGGTAGCCTAACATGGACTTCCTACAATCTCATTCTGCAATGCTATAAAGAGAATGAGACTGTCATGATCTTCGCCGACCCTTCAAATCTTAAAGCAAATACTAAATGGTCGGGATGGACTGATGTTTTCTTAGACAAGTTCTGCCCTAGACTTGACTGGGAAAACCGTAGAGCTAATTTTATCCTCCACTTGAAAGCACACCTTGAAGTTGCGCACCAAGAAGAATATTGGTTTGAATTTAAACTTCATTTTGAAGGAGGATCCTATCTCCTGCTTGAGCACCGGATATATGTATAACAAAAAGTCATTCGGAGAAACCTTGAAGGTGACCACATAGAATCACGAGTTACTATTTGTGACATTCCACTTGATTTCAAGGTTAGGTCACATTTTAGAGGAGATTTTGTTTGCGAGCCGTTAGAAGCATTCCATGGATCAGATGTACAATGATGCTTTAGTCCGTGGCTCTATCCTCTTCCTCGGGATCTTAAGATTCCTAAATCTCCGATACAAGATGCTCAATGTGATGACTCACCGGATGAAGACATATGGGAATATCTCCAAGGTCGTGATCTTTACGACTGAAAGCCGTGGTGGGCCATTTGAAGACTGAGTAGGCCAGTGTTGCCCCATGCTGTTTCTGTCACAGGCCGGATAAATGCTCCGTTGTGTAATATGTAGATTCTAGGACTGTCGTGGGCCAGTTATGCTCCACTATGTATTATTCTGTCGGGTCTGTCATGATGTCTCTCCGGGTCCCCGTAGTACCTTTCGGCCAGTTAAGGGACGAGATAATGGAAGTGGTAGTCCCCACTCTCCACCCTGATGATTCGTTTATGACTGGTAGTTGTCAATCATGGGTACCGGATCTCTTTACGACCGGTTAGTGCCAGTTTCATCTACCGGTTATACCGGCTAAGTTGTTATAAATAATACTCCTCGGGCTCATTCTACGCATCGTGGGTTGCCTCATAGGAGCTCTGCAAGTCTAGAGAGTCAGTCTTGAGCAAGTAGTCTGCTCGGCTTTAGGTTTATCATTCTATTGTGTGTCGAGCGCTGTGTATGCTCTCCCTCTGCGCCTCGAGCGATCAGTTGGGATCAAAAGCAGTGATCTCATTTGTAATGAGTCTGTAAGAACGAGTGCGTATGCTCTCCCTCTGCACTTCGTGTGATCAGCTGGGATCAGAGACACAAGTTCAGTTTAGCTCCATATTTGAGTCTGTAATGTCATTGTTCCTTCGGCTCTGTAATTATACTGTTCATCTGTAATAATACTGTTCATCGGCTCTGCAATGTTATTGTTTACTGCTATTCCGCTTGTCATTGCTATTTGCATAGTACTTATCTATTGCATTAGTCGCATTCTGTTAAAAGAAGTTGTTAGCATCATTAATATCCCTGAGCAAATTTGAGCGTCTAAAGGTGTGATTCGATCTTGGTCCCCTTGGTAGTTTTAACTTGTCAAATGATAGATAGAGCACAAACCAAATGACTTTTTAACGATTACAACAAACCTAGTGACTTTTTACTCTTTTGGAAGATGTGAAGTACGTCTCTTACATTGCACAAAAGAATAAGCTTAGCCAAAAATCTTTGTTTGTCACCATTATATTTTGTCATATCATAATTTTCCAGTGCTATCGTGTGTTATGATCCTCAAAATCGTTCATTTTTAAACTGTGTTGTATGCATAAATGGAAAGGTTTAAATGTGAACTGTAGTTACTCATCGTTATTATTCAATGAGTATAGTATATTTTCCTTAATAATTAAGACAGTAACTTAACCAGAATCTTGAAATGTCTTAAAAGAATGGTTCTTAATTGCTACATCTGTTGTTCTTCCACCTCAAACATATATGTATTATAAATGTATGTGATGCACCTACCCTAGCGCCATCATGTAAAAGCGATTGCAGGACTTCCAAAGTCGTATTAACCTGCAAGCACGAGAGAACTATTTAACCTACCTATTTGCTTGAAAGTTTAAAACAAGATTTGACTGTAATTATTTGCTTGAAAGTTTAAAAAGTTCAAAACAAGATTTGACTGTAATTTTGTAAGACGAATTTGTTAAATATTATCAAGACGAATTTGTGAAAAATTATCAAAAAAGCAAGCACGATGCTGTGAATATTTGCTAGACAAATTTGTGAAATATTATCAAGAATGCAAGCACGACGCTATGAATATTTGCAAGCTAGCTAAATAAGTACTCTCTGCATGCAGCAAACAGGATGGGGTTACGCCCACTTTCCTCTCTGTCACAAGGTCACGCCTTGGACGGCTCCAATGTTTCCATACTTTGGAGCTCTTTCATTCTCTGTAAATACCAAAAACAAAAATGGCTTATTCTGTCGAAAAGAAACGAAACCGTATATAGAAATGCCTGAAGAATCAACAGTCATCCTTCTTCCAATCTCTTGATCAACATCGATGCCTTTTAAATTCTGAAGACCATTGGGATATGTTACTTGCCGCCTGAGCTTCTGGCATGGGAGCTTCATATAAGGTTGAAGGATGAACCTTTAACTGCTGACACACCTCGCAAGATTGCACTCGTCGTGGCCACACCATGGCAACTCTTTTCGAAATATTAATTAACGCTGATCCAAATAAGTTCAAGTCTCGTATATAAGTATAAGTCAAGCGAGTGGAATTAAATCGCTGAAGTTAAGTTTCTAGGTAGCAGTCTTTAATTTAAGTGATTAGAAGTTTTTTATAAGAAGAATAAGATTGTAAATATGTGGGAGGAATCCAATAGTTTATGATTTAATACAAGTTTATTTCTTTACACATCTTTTTTATATTTACAAAGAATCCATAAGTCTTCCCTACAAGTCTTATTTAATATTTGGTTATGTAATATTGTGAGTGAGTTTCAATATAGTTGTGTTGCACTTTATGTCAAGTAACAATTTGTGAAAAATGTTTTTCATATCCCAACTCTTTAGAGTATTAACCAGCGGTGAAAAGTGTTTTTCAAATCCCAACTCTTTAGACTACTAAATATAAAGTTGTTCTGTCTAAGTGATAGTTGGTTGCACAAGAGTTGGTGGCAACCTAATCCTCTTGCATAAAAAGTTGGTTGAAGCCAAGTCTATCAAGGTAAAAGTGTGTCGAGTGAAAAGTCCGTCCAACTCTCTCTCAATAATTCTTTCGCGGGTACATTGGTAGCAAGACTTTGAGTTAAAGTAAAAAGGGAAAGAAAATTTTATGACTTTGGGTAGCTCAAGTCTACCGTAGCTGTCATTTGCCTAGATCTTATATCAAAGCAGGTTTAATAAAAAGTTCTTGTCCTAAAAGGGGAAAAGTAATTTCATAAGATAAATTAAAAATGGCTTCCACTTTTAGTTCAAATATGTCTAGTTTGCAAACTCCAATTTTGTAGATTCTCAGAAGAGCTTTTGAATCTTTGTCAATGAAAGAAACGAAGTCGATAGACTCATTGGACAGTGGAATTGTTGATTTGATAAATCAAGAGTGTGTGCAAGAAGTTGAGGGACCTTTTAGATGCAATGGTGGAGTGAATTCAATCACTCTAAATCCAAAAAAAAAAAACCATCCCAAGTCATCCCAAACCTGCCAAGCCTAATCCCAAGGCTGGCAATAGGCATGCCAACTAGGATAGTAAGACAAATCGTGCGTCCGTTTTAGTGAACAAAATCGCGTGCATGATTTCGTTCACTAAAACGGAGGCGAGATTTGGAAAGCCTGTTTTTTTTTTAAATTGGTCGAGGCTGTCTTTTTCTCCTAACCACGCAGCTATTGGACCAAGGAGGACCAAACCTCGACTGGGCAAATGCGATTTTGGGTGTGCCAAAGCCCTCCATCTCCACCTTTGGATAAACCTCCCCTTTGTGAGGAATTTTCCTCATTTCTTTTCATGTTTTTTTCTCTTTCTTCATCAATTTATTTTCCCTAGATTGAAAAATTAAACCATATTAAATTAAATTATGGTCAATTGAAACAAAAACCCAATGGAATTGACCAATTGAAACAAAAACCCAATGGAAACAAGAACCCCAATATAATTGGCCAATTGAAACCAATTCCCCAATTTAATGATAAAAATTAAATAATTTTGATTATTTAACAAAATTCATACCCAAAATTTCCATGCCCAATAGAAACCAAAACCCTAATTAACTCAAAAAACAAATGAATTTCACTATTTCCATATGCATATTCACAAGGATCCTTGTGAATCCATACAAAAATCCACAAATAAACACCTTATAATTTTGATGAAACTTCTCGAAGTTGCTCTTCCAAGAACATCAATAAACACCTTATAATTTTGATGAAACTTCTCGAAGTTGCTCTTCCAAGAACATCAATAAACACCTTATAGTTTTGATGGAACTTCCCAATCCAAGTGTCAAAATAAGCTATAGAAGCTTCCCATACTTTTAACAAATACTTCGTCTTGAACGAAGGGTACTTTTTGGTTAAGGTCAAGACAACAAAGTTTAACAATAGACTCTATGAACGCGAAGATACATAGGTAGGTTGATGTATTTGATTAAACATGTCAATCACATACTAGATCATACATGATATTTAATCCAGTGGAACCCTTGCAACCATAAAATCCATAAAGTTCTACTAAATAGCCTTTGGAGTCCAGAAAACATTACACTGCAACAAATAATTACATATCTAACAAAATCGTTGCCTATACTGGGATTGTATTCATCAATAGCACATTATGCCGCCTATTCTAGGGTCTAGTTGTTGCCTCTACCCGCAATTTGGGAGCTGGTCCTACAAAGGAAATAATCAGCACCTCACAATTTCGACGAAACTTCATAATCCAAGCCTTAAAATAAGCTAGAGGAGCTTCGCAATCAACATATGCACTCAAGACACTTTATGTACACATGCATACTTAAAAATTGGAATTAATACTTGAATTTAGGACATAAATATGAAATGAAAAAATGTTAAATGTTTATTCTTTACTATAAAATTCAAGATCAATTTTTAACTTTACATGATAGATTTAGTTTATATGTCATTAGTTATACAGTTTTCAGTTCTTAGATATGTCATTATATGATGTGTTTATATTTCTAATGATATTTTATTTGTATTTATGATTGTAGTGGCTACTATGGATCATAACAATGCAGAGATACTGAGATTTATTGTCCATTTGAGAGATATTGGTTCGGCTTGGAGGGCTAGAGATGAGCTCTGCCGCTCCTTGTCAGATTCATTGTTGTCTATTGTTGATACGATTGGAAGATCAAATGATGCTTTGTATAGCATTGCATCTTACAGGGAGAGGAAAAGACAACAATATGCTGATGGGTTAAGTTACAATGAGGTAAAAAAGATGAAAATAACAAAACAAGCCATCTATTCATTGTTTAGACTGCCTCGGACGGATGACATCACGGAGATCAGTAGGCCACATATTTCTATTGAGTGGTGCACTTTTCCACCCATCAAATACAATTGGATGGATAGGTGGTACATGGTTTTCAACATTCCCCCTCACAACAATAGGGAAGTACCGATGTACTTCCTCCGAAAATTGTATGCAGAGTTTGTGATAGGGAAACATGTCAACTATTTTGACATGTTGGACTTCTAGGGAGTTGGTAGGGTGATTCCCCAACACCGACCCCATGCTAGGCATAGAGATGTCAATCCATAAATACTTGCACCATGTGCCCAGCTACTGAGGACAGACATCCCTCCTGCACATGACATGGTTTCCTAGACACAAGAGGCATTTTTTACTCTAGCTGAGATGGTCTCTCTACACACGACCACTATTGACCAGAGAGCACCCTCTTCCTCTACTGGTGTACAACCACCAGCTTCTAGTGGTGGAGGGACATCTATTGGTGGGGATAGAATGACATCTCATGTGCCTCAGAGTAAGCC
>LPNX010836630.1:66333-77711 GCA_001517045.1 Pseudotsuga menziesii | reverse complement strand
TTATCAAGTGCATTTGATGGACTTCTATTTCTCAAATATGCTGCACATATTACTGCATCACCCCAAAACATTAGTTTTATATTCTTGAAAAACATCATTGATCAAACCATATTCATTATGATTCTATTCATTCTCTCTGCTACACCGTTTTGTTGAGGATTGTAGGGAACGGTAGTCTGATGTGCAATTCCATGTTGACGAAGATAAGCTTCAAAAGCATTTGAAGTGTATTCTTTTCCATTATCAATACGAAGTGTACCAATTTTTGATTGTGCTTGTTTTTCAATCAATGCATGAAAGTCTTTGAATGTTTGAAATGCTTCTAATTTTTTTTTTAAATAGTATGTCCAGCACATTCTTGAGTAGTCATCAACAAATGTCATAAAATACTTGTTCCCATTTGCTGAAGGAGTTGGCATTGGGCCACACAAATCAGAATGTACTAACTCTAATTTCCTACTTGCTCTGAAATTAGATTCATGGAATGGCAGCTTACTATGTTTCCCTAAAATACATGCATCACATTTATTCTTCTCTTTAGGAATGGTGGGCAAGCCAAATACACCATTCTTTCTCAACAAACGAAGACTGTTATAATTTAGATGACCAAATCTTGCATGCCACAATGAACTAGATGACATATTACCTTCTCCATGCTAAGAGAGGTAGGCATAGTTCTGAAATCTTGCGGATGAACCCTTGAGCTTCAACAACTTTCCATCTTCGTATCCAGTCATGATGACTTGGTTTTCATAGGACTTTCTTATTTCAACGATTCCATCAAACATGTGGATGGAATGGCCTTGTTGTCGAATCTCCACCAAAGACAGCAGGCTTCTCTGCAACTCTGGAAGATAGAGAACATTCTTCAACAAGAAATCAGGAAATCCAGGCATCTTCAGTCGAATGGTGCCCATTCCCTTTGGTTTAATACTTGATTTATCTGCAAAGTAAACTATGCCATCTATTGATTCATTCAGTTCTTCAAAACAGTCTTTTCTAAATGTCATGTGTGATGTTGCACCAGTATCAAGTAGCCAACAATCTTTATAAGATGAAAGAGAAGTCATTTCATTAAATCCAAGATTACAATGTGCAACAATACAAGAATCAGAAGTTTTACTAGCATCTTGGTCATCTTTCTTCTGGTTGTGCTTGTCTTTGATGGAATCCCATGAAGCCCAACACTGATCTGATGTGTGCCCAGTCTTTCTGCAACGTTTGCACTGCAAGTCTGATCTTTTGCTTCTGCCCCCTCTACCTCTGAAATTTCTTCTTCCTTGTCCTCTCTCTTTGCCGCAATCTCCCTTGGAAGGGTCTTTGGATTGGTCTTTGCCAGCTAGGGCAGCACCAATACTAGATGCCAAAGAGAGCATCTTTACAACTGTTAGTTTAATTTACAATAATGAACTTGATATGACAAAGAGAAATAGAAAAAATAAGAACCTTGCAGGTCTACAGTCTCTGCCAAGGTGTTTTACAATCTCAACTTCAGGTTTTAAAGAGATACAGTAACAGTATCGCAGCTTCAATTCGCAGCAATTTCATGGAGAAGAAATCATTAGATATAAAATATATCAGAATATATCAGTCATACATAGGATTATTTAATACAAAATATACTAGTCACTAGCAATATGTGTCATTATCTTCAGTAGTCTTCATGCAATTGGTAATGTCAATCGTCAACTCAGTCACTGCAGCAGCAAATACAAGGCAATAATATTCACATTCATACGCAGCTTCAGCCTATAATTAACTTGCAGCAGCAGCATATCATGGCTTCAATCTGCAGCAATGGTCTTCAAGTAGCATACATCAGTCTTCAACAATCTTCTATTCAGGTACTTGCTTGTAAGATCAACGCACTCTATTCAAGTACTTGCTTGTAAGATCAACGCATTATCTCCGTGTGATATATCAATCTCCAGTTTTCAATGCATTCAATGCAGCAAGAGTACCAATATATATGTATGATATCAGTCTTCAGTCTTCAACGCATTCAACTCAGCAACTTCACACAGGCAGCAGTATACATGTATGAAGTGTTCAGTATTCAAGGCAATCTCCAACGCAGTCTTTCACAGTCATGCTTCAACGCAGTCTTTCAACAAGGCTGCAGTCTCCATGCAGGCAGCAGTCTCAAAGAATATAGTTAACGTGACTTTAGAGAGCAGCACCATCCAAGATGCACTGAATGGCATTCTCGTTCTATAGACAAGGCTTTTTTTTTTTTTTTTGGCACGCCCAGCTCCAGCATTGGGTGATTCAACATACACGAGCTTCACGCAGTCAAAGATGGCGTGAATATTCACTGCACAATCTCCAGGAATACGAGCTGACAGGTAAATAACTCCAACCGGTCATCAAGGAGGGTAGCTCACCTCCATGCCACATGAATTAGGTCAAAAAATTAGGGTTTATCAACGCAGTCTCAAATCTCACATTCACCTCACGTGGAGTCTACAATTTCAATCGCAGACAGCCTATGCACAGCATTGATCTTCACACAAAATGAAAATAGTCACTTCAATCACTATGATCCTTCTCACGTAGATTGTAACATAGGAGAGGAATATAACAAGTATGCGCGCCAGAAGCTCTTGACAGCGATTCTGGTGTAATGTCCTTGAGAAATACTATACACTCAGTCAACTCTAGTATAGGAGAATAGTATTCCCAAGACCTAATCCACCGTGTTCAAGGGCAAATGAACCTCTTTATCTGCCAGCTGTGTCTCTTTGAAATGCTAACACGGATTAGGGTTAATCTGGCTGATAAAAGCGGTGGCTCAGATTTTCGTATGAGGTTTTCGCCTTCAGTGGCCTTGAATGATGGGATACGAAGACTCATACATGGGAGATCTCTTCAAGGCAAATACCCTAATCAACTTCTATAATATGGGCCCAAATCATAACCAAGTTTTGTAGCAAATCGATGGCTAGTAAGCATGCCCTCCCAACACGTAGGAGAAAGCAGCACTAGCACATTGGGCAACACGCAGGCAGCAACAGGCTTGAATGAAGGGAGAAAAAATCTAACCGTAGGACGATGGGATGCAAGCAAGAGGAAAAAATGCGACCCTTCTGTGAAGACATTAATGTAGCAAGAGCAGCAAGAATACACAGCACTAATATGCAGCAGATGCAGAAGGAGAAACTCATGCAGAGATGAATGTAGGTAAGAATTTAGGGTTTGCTATTACCAACACACAGACATGCAGAAAATGCAGGACATGGAGGAGTAACGCATACAGTGCATGCGATTCCACTGGCAGACTGATGGAGCAGTATGGCAATGGACTGGCAAGCAGAATGCCAGTAATGGGCAGAAATGCAGCAGGAGTTATGGCAGAAAACCCTGCTCTGATACCAGTTGTTAGGTATAACTCCCGATTGATTAACTATTCCAATGCAAAATCCTATACTTATACAAATCTCATGGCGGTTGGGTTTCACCTTCCGCTCAGCCTGTTTGGCTTCCTATCTATTCATATTCCTATTTATTATTTATTTACAATAATCCTGACGGATTATTCTAACAGTTTACACCAAATGAGGTCCCTCTTCCTTGAACATAGCGGATGTGCATGAGGATCAACCTACGCATCCCACGATAATGTACACACTTCCAATGTCAGTTGTTGGTTAGCTATGAATTCACTTCACAAGTGGTTTTTCTAAATGTTATTTTCACATGTTTATAGCATCAGGATGTAGAGTCATTCGTGCCAGACCTTAGTGGAATTGTTGATGCCACTGTTAATGCCGCATCTACAATAGGGATAAGTCACAGTGAGGTACATTTACTTGAATATTTGTAATTGTACATTTCATTTGTATTGTTTCTGGACATGCACAATGTCTAACTAATTAATCATTTGGTGAATGTAGCCACACCCTGGTCCATTAGTGCATGCAACTAAGTTTGATGTTCAACCTATGGCTCCTCTTACTACTAAAGAGTCCCAGCCTAATCCCCTAGAAATGGTTTTTTCGGTGAGATGTTCATTTTTTACATAATTGATTAGTACTTTCTCATTCATGTACATGTTGATAATTCTTGAGATAATTGACATATTTTTTTTTATTCGTAGAGAAGCATGGCAGAGAGGCTCGCTGCAAGGTGGAGGACAGCAGAGGCACCTACACCCTCAACACCACAGGCACCTATACCCCCGACGAATGCAGTGATCTTTGTTTTATTTACAATTGAGTCATATTTTAAATTTTCAAACTTGTTTATTGATGGACAATACTAGTTCAGTTACCTGATCAATAAATATTTTCATTGATTTGTAGTCGCCAGAGATGCACAATGGTCATAGACAGAGCCAAAGAGAATTAGGGTTCGGGAAAAACAAGAGAAAGTTAGATTTTTGATGTGTTAGTCCAGGACAAATATGTATTTTTATGTACAATCCAGAGTTAGAGTATAGGGACGTGGTCGAGGACATATGTACTTTTTTTTGCACATGTACATCAAATATGTTTTTAATACATGTACATTGACAGACCATAGATAGGCCTTCTATTTTTGTATTATAACTTTCATGATATAAAAAATATTTCATATCAAGGCTCTTGAGATATTCATGGTTTAGTCTTTTAAGTGT
Organism: Pseudotsuga menziesii; assembly: GCA_001517045.1. Classification (NCBI taxonomy): domain Eukaryota; kingdom Viridiplantae; phylum Streptophyta; class Pinopsida; order Pinales; family Pinaceae; genus Pseudotsuga; species Pseudotsuga menziesii. The sequence continues at coordinate 73,096 of LPNX010836630.1, read as the reverse complement.
GATTATACATGTGTGGCAAAGAATGTTTCTATGTGTAATGTTCCCAATCTTTTATATATTTTACGATTGCATGGAGATATTAGTTAGAAATTTGAGAACAATGCACAATTACAATAAATTATGTAATGACAAAATTGTACATTTTAATTGTTTTTTACCACGATCCAATTGCGTATACAATGTTATATTAACAATGTCAAATTGTACTAAAAAAGATGGAACATATGTCTAATACACATTTAAGCACCCAACACAGCTAAGCAACTGATCCAACTTGGTGGAATACAAGTGCACCTTACCCACATAACAACCTAACAAATGTTTAAAGAATGCACGAAGTTGACACACTTAAGTGATGCACCAGTATCGTCTACATAAATAAAATTATTGTTTGGCATGATGTCTTTCATCTAACGAATACATGGGATACACATCAAAGCTAAAAGTATTAGAGTATTATAAGGTTGATTCAAAATAATGGTTATGACTATATCCTACACATTATGTATGTCCTGCACATTATTTTATCATTTTGTTAATGTACATGGCATTTGATGAATGGCCTCGAGTAACAACTTTGAAAGAGATGAAAGTTATGTGTGATTAATGCACATGGCATTTTCAAAGCGTTCATAGCATGAAGATATATATATTTTGTAATAATGGTGTAATAGAATGGCCACTTGTTTCTAAACATAAACATGTTCCATTACATGGTTACTAACATAATGGCATTCTCTCCTCCTGCATTTCATCGTACAAATGCTCACATCTGTTGTATGAGAGGAAGATCTACAATCGCCTTCAAGATGGCCTTTATGTGCAAAAATTTCACATTCACTTACTGAGCAAAACCCTAGTTTCCAAAATTGAAAAAAAAAAATGATCCCTTGTCCATGGACCCAGAGTAGAGGGCCACTCTAGCACTATTGTGATGTACTGAATCCAACGGAGCTAACAGTTCATCGATCCAAGCAACGGCCATCAATCTATGGAGCGTTGAATCCCACCTCCTACAGGCTTTTAGGGACACCTGTTGAATCCCTAACCGGGGCATAGAGTGGAAATCGTGCATTAAAAAGGGCTTTCAGTGGGTTGTGCAAGCGTGTTTAGGAAGGTTCCATGTGGGAACGCTAGCCACACGTTCACAGTCAAGGAATTTTTAAAGCCTACCCATATGTGTAGAAATTGGACATTCACTTACTGAGCAAAACCCTAGTTTCCAAAATTGAACAAAATAATGGTCTCTTCTCCATGGAAGCAGATTAGAGGGCCACCCTATCACTAGGTCAATGTTCGAAATCCAATGGAGCTAACATTTTGTCAATCTGAGCAACGGTTATGATTCTATGACACGTTGAATCCCACCTCCTGTAGACTTTCAGGGACACCTGTTGAATCCCTACCCGTGGCATAGAATGGAAACCGTGCATCAAAAAGGAATTTTGGTGGTTTGTGCAAGAATTTTTAGGCATGTATTATGTGGGAACACTAGCCACACCTTCATGGTCGAGCAATATGCGAATTTGACCCCTATGTGCAAAAATTTCACATTCACTTACTGAGCAAAACCCTAGTTTCCAAAATTGACCAAAATAATGGTCTCTTCTCCATGGAACTATATAAGAGGGCCACCCTAGCACTATTTCAATGTTTGGAATCCAATGAAGTTGACTATTTGTCGATCTGAGCAACGTTCATGATTCTGTGGCACTTTGAATCCCACCTCTTGCAGGCTTTCAGGGACACCTGTTGAATCCCTACCCAAGGCATAGAATGGAAACCATGCATAAAAAAGTGCTTCCGGTGGATCGTCCAAGCATGTTTAGGCACGTTTTATGTGGGTACGCTAGCCACACCTTCACGGTTGAGCAATATACGAATTTTACCCCGATGTGCAAAAATTTCACATTCACTTACTCAGCAAAAACCTAGTTTCCAAAATTGACCAAAATAATGGTATATTCTCCATGGAAGTAGATTAGAGGGCCACCCTAGCACTATTTTGATGTCCTGAATCCAACGGAGCTGATGGTTCATTGATCCGATCAACGGTCATGATTTTGTGGCACGTTGAATCCCACCTCCTACAGGCTTTTAGGGACACCTGTTGAATCCCTTCCCGGGGCATAGAATGGAAACCATAAATAAAAAAGGGCTTTTGGTGGGTCGTGTAAGTTTTTTTAGGCATGTGTTATGTGGGAACACTAGCCACACCTTCATGGTCAAGCAATATGCAAATTTGACCCCCATGTGCAAAAAATTCACATTCACTTATTGAGCAAAACCCTAATTTCAAACATTGACCAAAATAATGGTCTCTTCTCCATGGAACTAGATTAGAGTGCCACCCTAGCACTATCCTAATGTCCTGAATCAAACAAAGCTAGCGGTTTTTCAATATGAGCAACGGTCATGATTCTGTGGCACGTTGAATCCCACCTCCTACAGGCTTTCAGGGACACCTGTTGAATCACTAACCAGGGCATAGAATGGAAATCGTGCATAAAAAAAGGGATTTTGGTGGGTTGTGCAAGTGTGTTTAGGCACCTATTATGTGGAAATGCTAGCCACACCTTCACGGTTGAGCAATATGCGAATTTGACCCCCATGTGCAAAAATTGCACATTCACTTACTGAGCAAAACCCTAGTTTCCAAAATTGACCAAAATAATGGTCTCTTATCCATGGAATTAGATTAGAGGGATACCCTAGCACTATCCTGATGTCCCAAATCCAATGGAACCGACGGTTCGTCGATCTAAGCAACATTCATGATTCTGTAGCACGTTAAATCCTACCTCCTACAGGCTTTCAGGGACACCTGTTGAATCCCTACCCGGGGCATAGAATGGAGATCATGCATGAAAAAACTATTATATTTAAAGGTTTCAATGATCTCACTACATGCACACTAAAGTCAACTTCGTGAATCAACATTATTTGAAGCATAATTCCATCGGATTTGAAAAAGTTGAGTTGGACATTAGATTGATTCTGAATTAAGTTGTGAGAGTAAGATAAGATTAGGGTTAGGATTAGGGTTTCCTAGGTAGGGTTATGTTATCAACCCAAACGAAACTTCTTCATCTGAGTGCTGACATTTCCTATGTTGATGCACAAAAGGACATTTATGGATTGAAGGTTGCCTAAAACAATATAGATGGGCATGTTATGAAATACATTCATTATCCATCCAGCTTGCCATTTTTACCTTTTCATATGTCAATTGCTGTATGTGACTTTGCCTATAAGCAACCCGCGTACATACACAACTTTTCCTACATCATGTTGCATACTATACGCTAGTATTTGTCATTGCAACCCATGTACATATCTGTACACGGGTTTCCCTTATAGAAATGCGCATGTCATACGCGGGTTGCTAGTATCAATACTCGTGTAAGCCTTCTTTTGACATTAAAAATAATAAATCACGATTAATTGAGATTTTTTAAGCCCTAAACAATAACTATCTTAACTGTCTCAACCTCCTCAACCTTTGAAACTGCCTTATTTCACTAAGTATAAATAAAGGCCTTGGGGAGGTCATTAATCAATCATACTTGGAGACCAAAGTTATGCTGGTGGTATCTTTTAAGAAGTCTTTGGAGCAGTAGAACTCAGAATCCTTTGGTTGCAGAGGAGTCCTTGTTTTAGGCGTTGGGTTGTAACCTTAACTCATTCACTATTGTTAATAAAGTGAATCCTTATTCCAAATGTGTGTTGAATATCTTTCATGTATCATGGTTTGGTGAATATTTATGATTAAGCACTCTATATACTGTTTATCTAACTTGTCATTTATACATGTATAAGTTTTCACTTGGAGGATTTTCTCTTTGCAGATGAAGGAGAAACATCCCTGAAAACTTTGGAGGAGAAGTAGAGAGGGAAAAGACAAAGCTTGGATCAACCATCATAAATCAGGTGAGTCTATCCTATCTTCTTATTTCCTTTCTGTACTTTAAAGCTGATTGTCTGCAAGTTTTAAGAGTACGTTGGTAACCCCAGACCTTCGGTTATAAGGTGTTTATTCCTGAACAACAGAACTGGCGACTCCGCTGGGGAGCCTAAACTACGGTAGGTTATTTTTGTTACCTTTGACCAATCTTTTCCTTGAGTTTGTGTGTGGTATCTTGTATTGGTTCATGCTTACCATAGTGTTTGAAGGGCTTGTGTATTTTCCTTCTTTTTGAGAAAATTTTGTACCTGTATGCGGGTTTCTCTAATACACAATTACGTACAGAGGCCTACGTACGCAGGTTGTTCTCTAGGATAGTCATGTACAGTACGCGAGTTTCCCTTATACACAGTCATGTACAAGCCTTGAAATAGGGATTTTTGGGCTAGGGTTTGCTTGTCCCTGTCCTTTCACGATTCCCGTTTGTTAGTTGGTCTTCCTTATAAGCATTGTGTTGTTAGTTTGATGACCTTGTTGGCCACACCTTGTGCTTTCTTGTAAAGCCCTTGAGTTTCTTTTGTTTGGATTGTCTTATGTTTGCATTTTGAAGTAGGTTTGCTTGTTTGGGTTATAGGTTCAAGTGTAGGTTGTCTAAATCAGTGATCAGGGTTCTGGACACTGTGTATCCCATTCTATTTTTAGATAGTATTTGGTTTGCCACTTGCCTTTGTGTGATTTCGGTGATTTCTTATCATTGTGCCCAAGCTAGGGTTCCAATTCTTCCTTAGGTGGTTGATCCTTGGTCTTATTAATATGTTTACTTCACCTTGCTTACTTTATACAGTTAGTTTAATTCAAGTATAATCATTTATTTTGCATTTAGGTGCATAGTAGTCTTTGAGCATTTTGAAAAATGAAAAGAAAACATTAGAAACTTCTACATTTGATTTGCAAATAGTAGTTTTGTTTTCAGTTTTTGAATATAATCTCAAAAATTGCAAAAAATATAGTCTTAGTTTTCTTTTGCATTTATAAAAGAAAAAGAAAAACACATGTTTGCTTTATATGCATGTAGATTGGTTTTTTAGTCTAGATTGCATGGCATATCATTGTTTTTGAAAAATATAAAAATACTTTGTTCTTTTGTGGCTTCTAAGTTTCTATTTGAAAAAGAAGAAGAGAATAGTTTTTGCTTTTTGCATTTCATTTCTCTTTGCTTAGTCATTTTGTTTCAACTTTGAGTCAAAACACCACATAAGTTTCACGCCATTTACCCTTTGACTAAAAACAACCCTTAAAATAAACGATATAATTTAAAAATTATTAGTAAGTTTTATTTTATAGGGTCATACACCAACTAGCTTAGGCTATACTTGTGGGATAGGGAGTTTAAAATCTCCACAAGTGTTAAAATATCATACATAGTTGGCCAATTGCTAGGTAAACCCTTTTCTATGATGATTGTATCTTGGAAACTCCTCTAAAATGGGAGTTAAGCACACGGCCGCGTGGAATCTTGGACTGAGGAGATAACCCTCTGATTCCTTGTTGAAACGTAAACCAGGGTTTTTGCACATCTGGGGATTCTATCTTAGACATGGTTTCGGGCTTTGCTACTCTGCCCATGAATACGAACCAGGCTTGTGACTGTCCCCCCAGATTGTCAATATAGTTAAGGTATCCTTTAGTCTCTTTGACATCTAGGGTTCATACATATGTACACCAGAAGGCTATTTATGGTTGACCTTAGATGGGCTTGGAAGGTAACCCAGGTAGAAGGTGTGGGAGGGAGGTGGGTGATTCCTCCGCTTCTACCTAAGAACATCTACAGGGATTCCAAGTAACTGTCTATCATCTTTCTTTTGGAAAGTGTATCTTATACCTATTTGTCTATTTGGATTTAGGAATTTTTTAGTGAGTGTTGTGTGGTTTTTCTGTACTTAGTATGCCTTTAGGTGTGTGCTTTGTAATTTTGGTTGCTTGTCAACCTCAGACTTTGTCTTCTTGTTTAAAACTATGGCTAACACCCCTTTGAACACTAACCAAGAGATCCCCATGCTGGGAACTCCTTATACTATTCCTCTCATAGGGAATGTTGGTGTTCCTTTGATGGCCACCTTGAATCTACCTGGATTCACCCTAGGGATACGGATGTGGTTGTTTTCCACTCCAACTGCCCTGAATGCTCCTAAGCTTCTCAAGTAAGCTCCTTATTTCAAGGGAATTAAAACATTGCTCCCCCTTCACTTGTATTTAATTCTCCTACTCCTTCTACCTCATGCAGTGAAAGTACTGATACTAGTAATCGACAGTCTAAAAGGAGTAAAAGAAGGAGGAATAGGAAGAAGGCACATAAGCAAGGGGGCACCTATTCAACCTCTACAATTAAAGTTGAACATCACCACCCAGCCTCTGTTGTTCATGCTAGGGGCACCTATCCAAACTCTATAGGTCATTTTGGATCTAAGCACTCAACCTATGCAAGTCAAGTTGATCTTCACCATCCAGTCTCTATTGATCATGCTGGTGGGATCCTTCCAACCTTTCCAGGTCATGTTGGATCCAGTCACTCAACCTCTTCAATCCATGTTGAGGGCACCTATTCAATCTCTGATGTTCAAGTTGAACGTCCCCATCCAACCTCTGCAAGTCATGTTGGATCCATCCACCAAACCTCTGAAGTTCATGCTGGGGGCACACACTCAACTGCTGCAAAGCATGTTGATCCTAACCATTTAGCCTCTGTGGTTCATGCTGGTGGTGCCCATCCAACCTCTGCAAGTCATGTTGGACTCAGCCTCTCAGCCTCTGCAAATCATGCTGGGGGCAGTCTCTTAGATTCTGTGATTCATACTGAAG
>LPNX010836630.1:54354-66297 GCA_001517045.1 Pseudotsuga menziesii | reverse complement strand
GACACTGTTGAAAAGACTACCCGTTCAAAACACAAGCCCAAGTTTCCTTGTAAGCTTTGTGAGGGAGACCACCTTACTTATAAATTCCCTTCTATTGTGAAGGTGTGAAGAGTTTGGTTTCATGGTCATCCTGTTTTTGAACATCCTGAAGTCTCTCAACAACCATCCTCTCTTAGTCAGGTTGGACCTAGTCACCCATCCTATGGTGGTCATGCTGGGGGAAAAATCTCAGCCTCTGCGGGTCATGCTGAGATAAAACAGTCAACCACTACTAGTCATGTTGACACCATTGAGAAAACTAGTCATTTGAAGTGCAAACTTAAGTTCCCTTGTAAGCTATGTGAGGGAGATCATCTTACTCACTAGTGCTCTGCTATCGCAGAGGTGCGAAGAGTGTGGTCCGAGACTCAAGAATTTCCTTCTCCTGAACAACCTATAGTTTCTCAACAACCTACTCAACCTTTGGTTGATCAAGTGGTCGAACCAATTTCAAATTTGTTTGATCCCACTCTTCTTTCGGAGAGTGATCCTGTTGTGATTGAACCAATGTCAACTTTGGTCAATCTCAATCTCCCTTTGGAGAGTGACTTTCACGAAGCGGTTGAATCGATTCCATTGTCGATCAATCCCACTCTTCCTTTGGAGAGTGAAGTGTCTACTAGTAACATTTTCTTCACTGCCAGTTCAGAAATTACTGAACAAGGGGGAACTGAACTCGTTTCGGATCAACCCCCACCAAGCTCTCGGATTGCTTCCTTTGATTGGGATAGCCTAGTTGAGATGCACCTTTCCTTCTGATGCACCTTTCCATATAAAGGTCAAAGTTGAATCATACACGATTGCTCGTTGTATTGTTGATGAAGGAGCCTCAATTAGTATATTGTTTTCTCGTGCTTGGTGAGGCATGGGATATCCCAACCTTGTGTCAACTGCTAGTCAGTTACTGGCGTTTGATAGAAGAAATTGTATAGCCTTGGGAATTATTACTCAAACACTTCTTACTTTGGGTAGGAAGACCGTCTTAGTTGACTTCATGGTGATAGAAGACCCCTTGGACTTTAATATGCTCCTTGGACATGATTATATCTATTACATGCAAGTTGTGGTGTCAACATTCTTTCATGTGATGTAATTTAATCATGGCGAAGAAATTGTCACTATTGATTAGTTGGATTTTCTTGATCTGTCTCCTGACCCAATTAGAGACCAGGTATTTCCTTTATTGATTCCCAGTGTTTCTATAGACACTACCCCGCCACAGGTGAGCTATGTGGACTCATGTCCTTTATGTTCAATTGCTACTGAGAAGCAGTCTCTGTTTTCATGCTTACCTTCTCGGGACTTGGTCCCAACAGTTGACCAGGTGAGTCATTTTATACAGACAGTGGAGCTCACTCTCCACTTTGTCGATCCATTTGAAAGTTTAGACATGTGTCCTATCTCGGATGATCTCCTTCCTTCAGATGGAATCTTCCTTGAGTCTTTGATACAGTCTGACCTTCTTTTGGATGTTGGTTTAGTTGTGACTAAGTCTAACCCTGATTTTCTTAGTAAGCCTAATTTTCCCATGGATCAGTCTTCTTTTGTTGGTCTTGTTGAGTTTTTGGACTCTCCCTTCAAACAGCAAGTCAGTGATCCTGATGAGTTTGATTTTTCTTATGAATTTTTCAACTCTTATGATACTGAGTTTGTTCCTACAAACTCTATCTCCCTTGCTGATTTTTACTCTCCTTCTGAGTTTGATCTTACCAATTATAAACCCTTGATCCTTGGTTCTATAGAATATTCTTTGGTCAATTCTACCTTGACTTTACCTTTTGTAGAAGATAGAAAAGTCGCATGTGTTCTTCCGAAAGTGACTTGCATCGGATGTTTTCTTCTGAATATGATTTTGATGTTGTTGTTTCTTGGAGACAGGATTCTTAGTTGGACTCACAACTGTTTACTAGCCTTGTCTTGTTGTTCAAGCTGTAACTGCATTTGCAAGTATCCTGCTCGCGCTTTTGAGCCTCATGCTGGCTTCCACACTTTTAGCTCATTCTATAATCCCTCATATTTGTTCTCATTGTCGCTAAGCCTTGTATCATTTTTCCTTTGCAAATTGACACCCTTTAACTTGAGGAGACATTCCCCGAGTGTCTTTATCCTGCTCATGTTCCTTGCATTATGCATAGGACTGTTCCTTGTGCTTTGGAACTAGTTTCTCCTGCCTATGACACTCGTCTCCTCGCATTTAGAGCATTCTTTCTGCTCTCCTTCGAGCTCATTAAAGACAGTAAGGACGCTACTAGTTGACTTTTACAGACTCGTTAAAACTTCACGAGAAATATATGGAGTTTCTTTAGGCCTAGGTCTGCTCCTTAAAAATAGACTTGACTGCCGAGTTAACTTGTCCATTCAAGCTCGTTAAGAATATGTGAATGGGCATCCGCATTGGTGGTAGGTTATCTTTTTCTCGGACCATGCAGAATAATACGAGAAAGGATCCCTCTCTTTTCTCTTTGAATTGAAAAGAGCATTCTCAGGCATAGGTTTATCACTTTTTCGAACCTGAGGAACTAAATTTACGGAAAAGGAACTCCCGGTATGATCTTAGTTTTCTCTTTTTCGTGCTCTAGACCTAAACATGAAAAAGATTTGGAGTGTACTTTGTGTCTTTTTCATGCTCGTTAAACACTAAAGAACAAAGCAATGAGTTTATTGTTGTAAGCCCCATTTCTCGTACTCAAATGGATCTTTCCGAGTGATCTTTCTTTCCTTCACACTCGTAAAACTCAAGCTATATGTTGTTTTCGAAAGAGCATTGGGTAGGTGGTAATTTAACCTTTTTCAGACTTCCTTGACTAAATACGAAAAAGGTTCACCTTTTCTTCTACGGAAGTTAAGAGAGTTATTCCGTGGTATGTTTTATACTTTTTCGGCCTCAGGAGACTAAATTGGATGAAAAAGGACCCCCCTGGAGTATTCTTTGGAGTTTTTAGACTCCCTAAATGTGAAAACACCAGCTGAGCATGTACTAGTTTGGGCTCATTAAATCCACAAATCAGTGACACTATCAATCATTATTTTCTCTTCTCTTCAAGCTTGTTAAAAAATGAAGAGAGATCCAAGTTGATTTTGCAGGACTCGTTAAAATTTAACAGGGAAGGTAAGGAAGAATTTTTCTCTTGTTTTTAGTTAGTGGCAGCATGTCATCCTTGAACATAGCACTCTGTTTTTTTCGATACCTGTGTCTCAGTGTTCACTTTCAGTTCAGCTATTACTTCGAGTTTATTACTCCTCCTCTTGTCCATTATACCTGGGGAATCTGATCATGTCTCCTACATGACATATATGTCTAGTTGTTATATCTATAAAGTTAAAATCTTCCTTGGGTCATCTCTATGCCATGCTCACTATTCAAGGACTCAACTCAATGTTTGATCTCTATCCTGCTCCCATCATTGTCATATCTATTATCATTTGTGTCTACCTTCTGTTACCCAGTTCCTAGTAACTCTTGTGATCTGTTGGAGGATCTATTGCCTTTCGTATCATACCATGGTTCCGCATCTATACTTCTTGACGATGAAGACCTAGAGTTTTGACGAAAGTACCTCAGGATTCATTTCCATCATTGGTGAATGCCTTTGCTTCAGTTTAATCCACTCCATGTTTGACTTCTTCTTACATTTATTCACATGGCTTGGATTGTACTGGTTCTTTAGGATTTTTTATGAAGACCTTAGTTCCTCATCTATGGACTAAGTTGTGCAAGATTATGTTTCACTTATCTACATAGCTTCCAGATCTTTGAAGACTCATCATTATTGTATATTGTGGCTTCGATCCACCTTTGTAATGTACGTGGTCTTGTACCCATATTATATGATGTACTCAAACATTGTAAAGGAGCTAGTGTTCCTGTATATTGAACATAGCATCCTCAGATATGATTTTGTATATGACATTAATATGTATTTGTTTCAGGTACTACCTCAGCTCCATTGGATTTATGAGTTCTCCAAAGATAAATATTATAATGTATTTTGGCCATCGCTTCCCTCTGACCTCACACATTAGGGGGCATATGTTATCAACCCAAACAACACTTCTCCATCTGAGTGCCGACATTTCCTATGTTGGCGCACAAAAGGACATTTATGGATTGAAGGTTCCCTAAAACACTATAGATGGGCATGTTATGAAATACATTCACTGTCCATCCAGCTTGCCATTTTTACCTTTTCATATGTCAATTGTTGTACGTGACTTTGCCTATAAGCAACCCGTGTACATACGTGACTTTTTCTACAGCATGTCACGTACTGTACATGAGTATTTGTCATTGCAACCCACGTACAGATCTGTACGCGGGTTTCCCTTATAGCAACTTGTGTGTCATACGTGGGTTGCTAGTATCAATACTCACGTACGCCTTCTTTTGACATTAAAAATAATAAATCGTGATTAATTGATATTTGTTAAGCCCTAAACAATAACTATCTTAATTGTCTCAACCTCCTCAACCTTCGAAACTACCTTTTTTCACTAAGTATAAATAAAGGCATTGGGGAGGGCATTAATCAATCATACTTGGAGAGCAAAGTTATGCTGGTGGTATCTATTCAGAAGTATTTGGAGCAGCAGAACTCAAAATCCTTTGGCTGCAGAGGATTCATTGTTTCAGGTGTTGGGTTATAACCTTAATTCATTCACTATTGTTAATAAAGAGAATCCTTATTCCAAATGTGTGTCGAATATCTTTCATGTATTATGGTTTGGTGAATATTTATGATTAAACACTCTATATACTGTTTATCTAACTTGTCATATATACATGTATAATTTTGCACTTGGAGGATTTTCTCTTTGTAGGTGAAGGAGAAACATCCCTGAAAGCTTTGGAGGGGAAGCAGAGTGGGAGAAGACAAAGCTTGGATCAACCGTCATAAATCGGGTGATTCTATCCTATCTTCTTATTTCTTTTCTATACTTTAAAGCTAATTTCCTGCAAGTTTTTAAGAGTACGTTGGTAACCCCAAACCTTCGGTTATAAGGTGTTTATTCCTGAGCAATAGGTTATGGTTATGGGCCATGCAGGTGTTGAGACCTGGAAATTCGCAGGCGGCAACAGTAAGGGATTCTCCCCAATCAGCGTTCCCAACTAGCCCGTTGACTGTTTGGTATAGGGAATCCATCCGATTTATGGTCCGGCTAACGTAGGTCAAAGTAACAACAAGGGTTTACCAGTTGCAGCCCGGTCCACCGGAATTTGTATTTTGACTTAATGTATGCAATGCATGTGCCTATCTTAACTGTGCGGAGTGATAAAGATTCCAGGAACTACACAATGTGCTGCGCAGGTTCTTACCTCTCGTCTTAGGTTCTCGAACATCTAAAACACAAGGAAGTAAAACAACTAACAATCTAAACACCTAACTATCTATCCCCGGGGAGCCAGAAAATGATTATTAGTGAGTAATGCATCATCTCCACGTATAATAAACACATTACAGATAGCTGCTATTTATGTTTACAACACATGAACCAGAATATCTTCTAACAATCAGATAGCTAACTGTTATATGTAACACAAGCATTACTCTGAATGAATTTTCCACAAAAAATAAATCAGAAACCATCCAACAAGACATAGGTCACAGAGTTAGAACGATCTCACGATTTATGGACATAAGCTGAAAAATAAAGTAGTTCATCTTTCTGCCATCCATCGCATAACATTTGGAAACTTCACAGCTCTTTCTCCAATAGGAAAACTAAAATCTTTATTGCAAAAGGAAGTAGTTCTCCTTACAATAGGTCCTCCAGTATTACTGGGAAAAAGCCCTTTCTTTGTCTCTCTTTCCTAGTTTTATACAAAAAACAAAAAATGGTTGGGCTTCCCAAAGTGACCTTTGGGCATCCCAACGCTTCATTTTCCTATAACTCTTTACAAATTATTAAATTATACAAAAGTTGAATGGTCCTTCTCATGAAGAGGGTCCCGCTTGGTCCTCCAAGAACTTTCTCCACGCTGCTGCTTCAGCAGCGAGACTTTCAAACGAGTTGGGTTCCAGGAACCGAATGTTCAGCTCGAATTTGTCAGCTTGGTTCCGAATGGCCTCAATTCTGGATGGGTTCAAATGCACCTGTTCCTCCAAGAGCTGTATACTAATGGCTGTGTGGCCTATTTCATTTCTGAGGATTTGTTCATCAATAGCTCTGATGCATTGCACTTTGGATTCTTCATCTTGTTGCCTTTTCTGCAACATTTCTGCAAATGCATCATGAGTTGGGAACTCGTGTAGCCTCTGCTCAGCTTCTGCCTGACAACGGTTGTATGTGACCAGGGCTCTCCTGAATAATTCTGCGCATGCTCCCTTTGCTCTCTTGACATTCTTCTGGAAGTCTTCTGCAGTGTTGACGGAGAATTCTATCAGGTCATGGTCTTGTCTCAAAGCTTGTTTATCCTTGACTACTAGCTCAGTTGGGACTTCCTTGTCATCCTCCACCCTGGTTATCCTTGAAGTCAGTACTTCAAGGATGTCTTGCGACCTATGCACAAAATAAGAAGCGGTGTCTAATATTTCATCCATTCTACCATCAATCTGGAGGACCTGACATCTTTCCTCCTCTAGAGCAGTTTGCATGTGCAGCACCCTAGCTTTCTGAGCCAAGATGTGTTCTTTAACTGGCTGCAGATAAACCTACTGTTGTTTAGCTGCTTCTAGTTGTTCTTTTAGTCCTTTAACATATGCAGTATTAGACTCATAGATAATATAATGCTGCGCTTCCAGGTCTTTTATCTTTGCCTTTAACTGTTCCTTTTCATTTTTCAAGTCCTGGATTTCTTGCTGTGCTCTTTCCAGGGCTTCTTGTGTTGTTTCTTTCACCTGTGCTTCTTGCTGAATGGCGTGGATCTCTCTCTTCGTGGCCTCCATTTCTTTAAGCACATGCTCATATTTTGTTTTTAGTCTATTGCCTTCCTCTCTTTCCCTTCTCAGGGTGTCCTTGAGCTGAGCGGAGGTCTTCTTGGATGATTCTATCTCGATCATCATTCGGTCTATGTTATCCTCCATAGCATGTATTGCTGCCTTCCCAGCCCTTATGACAAACCTTGGATCTTTATCTGTCCCGACCATCACGGCTTTATCTGTTATCATTGTACTGGTCATTCCTTCAGCCTCTACCTTTCTCTCAGTTCTCCTCATAATCCTTTTGGTAGCCCTGTCATAGTATACTGTGCTGAAATCAGGGACTTCTTCCCCTTTTTTCTGTGCAAAGGGTACTAACTGCAGCGTGGGGGTAGTAGGAGTGATGGTAGTGGGCATTTGAAGGGTTTGAACCTCAGGTATTTCCCCACCCTAGCTCTGCTCTGTTTGCGATCCAGGAGCCTGCTGTTGTGTCAACTCTGCCTGCTCAGCTTCCTGATTTCGAGGCTCTTCATCCAGTTTTCTCTGAGCTTCTTCAGCTGCTTGCTGAGCAGCTTCCTTTGCTTCTCTGGCTGTTTCCTTTACTCGCTCAGCTGCATCTTGGGCAGCTTTCCTCTTTTCTTCTTCTCCTTTCCGGATCCATTCTGCAGCCTCCTCTTCTAGCCTCTGGGCCTCTTCTCTTATCCTTTGGGATGCTTCTTCAGTCTTAGCCTGCTCAGCCTTCTCTTGTTCAGATCCTTTTCCACCCTTGGTGGAGTGCTTTGGTTTGAACCTCTTACTGAGTGCTGTCATGTTCGGGGCTCTTCTGAAAATGGATTCATCATTGTCGAAATGATGGGTGTATTCATAAAACACTTTGTGCTTTCTGCAATGCTCAGCCATTCTTTCATGAGTGTCATTTCGCCTGAAAGTCATCTCCCCAAAATGGAACTTCCCTAGTTCCTCTATAAATTCTGGAGCTTATTTCGCATTGGCGAAACTGCAGCTGCCTAACTTGAATGGTAAGGGTGGATAGACAACCTTCTTTTTCTGAAATAAGAAATGACCAACTACGTCAATAAACACTTGTCTAACGGCCTCCTTATGGATTATATAATATGTTGCATACTTTGGCAGCAGATAAGGTGTCCTTGACCCACCAAACATTCTAAGATACATCCCGTTCTCCGTCAAGAAATAATCACCATACTCCTCTATTACCTGCATAGCTTCCTCAGACATGCAGTTACATTCCTTTTGGGAGATAAGAGTGTGCAGAGGCATGATAAAATGCTCACAAATTTCTTGATAATAACTATGGTATTGATGTGCCCCCAATAGCTTGTAGGCTGCATATACGGACATTCTGTCCCTGTCCCAAACACATTTGAGATCGAGGAAGGGCTGGCGGCATAGTATGCAGTCAATCAGGATCGAGCTCATATAAAACTCGAAGTTTTTCTGTTCTACTCCTCCTTTTGCTGTAGCTATACAAGAAGATAGACTACTAGATACCAGGCTGGACCAGTTGAAGATGGTCCCTTCTGTGGCCACATAGAAAATCAGGGGTACCCATTCGAATTTGAATAATCTGCCATTAGCCCTCCCGAAGATCCTATTCAGCATTAGAGCTATGAACCTGTAAGGGGCTCTAAGGATAGCTATTTCATAATCTTCAGTAGCTCTATGTCTATAGAGCTTCCCTGGTAATAGCATTCTCCTCATGGTTTCTATCAAATCCATCCTGAGATTGTCCAACCACTCATTGGTCAAGAAAACTTGAGGCTTCAGTAGGTGGTGAGCTAAGGCCACATATCCAGGGCTAAAGGCAGCATAGCCTTGACCTTTGACATTACAGATAAGCATCGAGTTATGGTTGGTATGTGGTAGAACCCATCTCATCACCTCATGGCATGGAAACAGCTCAGGCCTAATGGCAACCTTCATAATGGCCGATTTTTCTATATTTGCGTAAATTGGTTCTTCCTCCAGGCCCATATCTGGGACTTCCCTATGAGAAATCAGCCTGTATATGTCCCCCCACTTGTATTCAGGTTCAACCCCCATGACACACTGGGTGTCCTCATAGATATACTCAGTTGGTAGGACGGCCTCTATTGCTGTTGGTTCTTCTACCACAGGGGCCTTCTTTTTCTGTCTTCTAGACATTTTAAAATCCTCCTGCAATGTAAAACATCATGATATTAAGCAATTCAACTTTGTGAATATTATGAAGGAGTTTGTTCTTTCTTGATTGTCTATATGACTATAATGATATCAGATATAGGCTCTTCAAGTTGAAGGATTTGAACTCGTCATGCAATCTTTTGAGCTATGCTATTATCTTATATCAATGTGTAAGTAAGAAAGCAACCCTCACATGTACGCACAACCAATCCATATACTAACTATCTGAAAATATCAGCACAACACTCAGACTATTTCTGCAATGTAATGAGCTATAGTACTATTGTGGGGGTTGGTCATTTCGTTCTGCCGTTGCGGGTGGTGGACTGTTCCGGTATGTTGCGGGCATAACGGCCGCCTGCACCTGCGTCTTCTTACATTTGCTCAAGGCGCAACCAAAACGGCCGAGGGGAATAAAGACGCAAGCTTTTAAAGGACAGACCCCCCCCCTTCTAATCGCACAAGCTATCTAACCCCAAGATAATAATAAAAATAATACGCGGGTGCAGACTAACTAGGGAAACGGAAATGACAACCCTTTCCATGGCTATAAAAAATCCGTATGCGGGCGAAAAAGAAAAACGGGCCGTAATCTTGACAATACTCCACAACAGCATAAGTCCCCCAGACAAAACCTTAAAAAAAAAGAAGCAAAAGAGGCAAAGACCCTACCTGGCAGTAACGCACAACTGAAGTGACGTCAACGATCGAGTTCCCAGTCGACAGCTGGACTAAGGTACGAGCACAGGTTCCACCAAATTCGCAAGGTCGACCGCGCGGGGCGTATTACGACGGCTTAGGCGAAAAATAACAATAAAAAACCAAAACCTGCCCATCGTTTATATAAAAACTTCACATGTGCGACAAGTAAAATCAGTTGGAGCGGACATGAAAGTTTTAGTCGGGCAACAAAGCTTAGCCTTCTCCGCAACGGCGGACCATCCTCGCCAATAGATCACCCGCAACGCAAAAAATAATAATGGGTCGAGCGAACGATAATCGTGGTCGGGTGGGGCGAAAACTCGGAACTCCCAATGCTCTGCAACGGCGGGGATGGAAGTATTTATCCGCTTCCGATGCGGAATAAAAAACACGCCCGAAACATACAGGAAGAAACCACCACCCGCAACGGTAAAACTAAGTAACCTACCTCCGCGACACTCGGCGCGAAAAATACAACCGAGAGTTGGAACTCCCCCGCAACGCAAAACATAGATCATGCAATCAAGAACCGCAGTCAGGCGGCGGCGGATACATTGGTCGGATGACCAATAGTCCGCCCCCCGCAACGACAGACGCTCAGAGTATACGGTTGTCTACAGCGAGGGAAAAACAACAGTCTACGGGGCTCCGATACACGCAGTCGGCGGGAGACGAGCACTTTGGAATTATTACTGACCCGCAACGGGGGCGACAACAGTGTTCATCCCCCTCCGACACGGCATGAAAACAATGCCCGCAACATATCGGAACAGTCCACCACCCGCAACGGCAGAACGAAATGACCAACCCCCACAATAGTCGGTGCAAAAAACAACAACCAAGACTTGGAAAGCACCCGCAACGGCGGGGCGACAAAAAATGATTATGTTCCGGAAGTCACCCACAACAGCAGGACAAAAAAGAAATTTAAGAGCTGAAAATCTCCTGCAAGGACGGGACAGTCGACCAAATTAAATTTCGACACAAGAAAACTTTGAAGGTTTTTTTTTGCAAATCAAGAAAAGGAGCTCAAGATGGAATTACTTAGATTATTTAAATGAAGAGAAACCATGAGTGATAGAAACCAAAACTTCTGGAAGACGCTTCAAAATCCAAAGGCCAAAATCAAATAGGCTAGAAACAAGAAGAAAACTGACTAATTCCAAGTAAAGGAGGGTCCCAAAATTTTTAGAATTTTGGGAAATTGTTGCAGATGCAACAATTGGCGACTACCTGGTAAACCCCAGATCTCTGGATTAACTTTCTTTCCCAGGTTAAGACTGTCTGAATAAAATCGAACCCTTTTAGATGTCTATATCCCTAAGTCAGCCAACTCATGCATTAAATCACTTAGAAGAAGTCTATCTTTTCGGGAAAAGGTAACACCAGCAATGCTTCAGGTCTGAATAACTCTTTGGAGGCCAAATAAATGAGGTTCATTTTACCTGCCCTTTGGAGGTTATAGCTTCGACGCCACAGGATTGTGACAGAAAATGAACAGTGTTACCCTTTTGTTCCTCATTCCCATGCCATTTTGTACTTTTATGTTTTTTGAACTTTATTTCTTTTGATATGAGTCCTTCTGCGGGCCTTTCTTACTGAATTTTAATTCAAGATCCTCTATCCCATAGTGTCCTTTTGTGTGAATGATATGTTTCATATTTTAATTCACGGATGGAGAGAGTCTTGTGGCCATTTGGTACTTTATGCTTTGAGATTTATGCTTTTTTGGAGCTTTGCTCTAATATGTCTTGTTTCTTTTGGAAGAAGTGACTCTTAAGAGCTTTTAGCCCTTTTCTTAATTCATGGAATGGGATCATTTATATATGATAAACTGTCTCACTCTGCTTCCTCTCCATGGGTCTAGTGCTGTCACCCCTTTGGGTTTTTCAGATGTGAGGTGAATGGAGCCTCTAAATAGTACTTCAGATCTTTTTACTTCTGAGTTATTTACAGGGATTAAGTAAGACTTCAAATGAATGCACTGCCAGTTAGGAATACGACTACTAAAATACATTCTATACTTTAAAACACAGTCTTTTTGCTCAGGATTTTGGTTAATACAGAACCCTGACGTTTCCATTGCATCCAAAAGTTTGCCTCTTATTCAAAAGCAAAAGAAAACTAGAAAAACCATCAGAAAAATAGCAGCATAACGAGC
>LPNX010836630.1:10445-36649 GCA_001517045.1 Pseudotsuga menziesii | reverse complement strand
GAGGATGGTGATGATGATCGATGACCAATGATCATGGTGATGATGAGGATGAGGATGGTGATGATGATGATGATGAAGGTGATGATGATGATGAGGATGCTGCTGCTGATGATGATGATGTTGATGTTGATTATGATGACAACGATGGTGATGATGATGTTCATGATGTTGATGGTGATGATGATGATCATGTTGATGATGAGGAGGAGGAGGAGGAGGAGGAGGAGGAGGAGGAGGAGGATTATGATGAAGATGACGATGATGATGACGATGGTGATGATGATGATGATGATGACAATGATGGTGACGATGATGTTCATGATGATGATGGTGATGATGATTAGGAAGATGATGCTGATGATGAGGATGAGGATGGTGATGATGATCGATGATCAATGATCATGGTGATGATGAGGATGAGGATGGTGATGATGATCGATGACCAATGATCATGGTGATGATGAGGATGAGGATGGTGATGATGATCGATGATCGATGATCATGGTGATGATGAGGATGAGTATGGTGATGATGATGATGATGAAGGTGATGATGAGGATGATGATGATGATGGTGATGATGATGATGATGATGATGATGTTGATGTTGATGATGATGACGATGATGGTGATGATGATGTTCATGATGTTGATGGTGATGATGATGATCATGTTGATGATGATGATGATGAGGAGGAGGAGGAGGAGGAGGAGGAGGAGGATGAAGATGATGATGATGATGATGATGGCGATGATGATGTTGATCATGATGACGACAATGGTGATGATGATGTTCATGATGATGATGATGAGGAGGAGGAAGGTGATGCTGATGATGAGGAGGATGATGATGATGATGATGATGATGATGATGACGATGACGACGATGTTGATGATGAGGATGATGACGACGATGATGTTGATGTTGATGTCGATGATGACGATCGTGATGATGATGTTGATGATGTTTATGTTGATGATGAAGTTGATGATGATGATGAAGATGGAGATGATGATGAACATGGTGATTATGGTGATGTTGATGATGATGATCGATGATCAATCATCATGGTGATGATGATGGTGATGATGAGGATGAGGATGGTGATGTAGGTGATGATGAAGATGATGATGATGATGAAGATGTTTGTGATGATGAAGAAGTTTATGATGATGAGGAGGAGGAGGATGAGGATGGTGACGATGGTGATGAAGATGATGATGATGACGAAGGTGATCATGATGATGAGGATGATGAGGATGATGATGATGATGATGATGATGATGATGTTGATGATGATGATGATGATGATGACGACGACGACGATGACGACGACGCTGGTGATGATGATGTTTATGATGTTGATGGTGATGATGATGATCATGTTGATGATGATGAAGGTGATGATGATGATGATGATGATGATGATGATGACGCTAGTGTTGATGATGTTCATGATGTTGATGGTGATGATGATGATGAATATGCTGAAGATGATGACGATGATGACAATGGTGATGATAATCATGGCGATGTTGATGATGATGATCGATGATCAATGATCATGGTGATGTAGAGGATGAGGATGGTGATGATGATTGATAATCAATGATCATGGTGATGATGAGGATGAGGATGGTGATGATGATCGATGATCAATGATCATTGTGATGATGAGGATGAGGATGGTGATGATGATCGATGACTAATGATCATGGTGATGATGAGGATGAGCGATGACCAATGATCATGGTGATGATGAGGATGAGGATGGTGATGATGATGATGATGAAGGTGATGACGAAGGTGATGACGAAGGTGATGATGCTGATGATGATGACGATGGTGTTGATGATAATGATGAAAATGATGTTAACTACAATGTGCACGCATTTGGATTTTATAAATCGCATGCACATTTGGATTTACTAAATCACGCACGCGTTTGGCTTTACTAAATCGCGCTCACGTATTGGTTCAATTCAAAAAAAAATTCCCACCAAATGACAAGGCCAAGCCTCCACCCATGCTTTCATGGAATTCCTATGCCTATGTGTCTTCTCTATACTTTGCTTTAGATTCAACATGCCTATGCCTTGGAGTATGATAAACCATGGCTAATTCAACATTATATCCAAATTTCCAATATGCTTATGTTCAGCAATTCGTCTGATTATGCTGCACACCTCCATTTTTTATGAGATTTTAGAAACATATATGGTTTTTTTTGCATATTTTAAATATGTAAATTTTAACAAGAATACATAGTTTTTTCTATTTTTTTCTCATTTATCTTATGTCATCACTCCTCAACTCAAAAAACACATTGTTAGTGTTTTGTCCATATCTCTTTCGTTTCTCAACCATTTAAAAAAAAATTGTATGGTGCACTAAAGAACACCAACCTCTACATGCTATAAAAAACCCACTTCCAAATAATTGCATTAAGACATTCAAACACTGCACCCACAATTGACGTACCATTTTCAAGGTTTGATCTCTTAGATAATTAAAAACAAATTTAAAAATATTATTTTTATTATTGGAAAAATAGTCATGCACTAGTCCTATATGTTCTCTATATGTATACCATTTTTCATAAGTTTATTCCATCATTTAGACACTCTGACACTACACCTACAAAAACATATACCTTATAATTTGTCCCAAAAATAAAAAGTTCCTTTTAAAAAATATCTAACTTTATATAGTTAACAAAATTTTCAATAGAAAAAAATTATATATTTGGAAAGTTCATTTAATTTCCTACATTTCTTGTTTTTTTACAGATCGTAAGATTCATTGTGTAAGTGTCTCAAAATATCCATGCAAGTTGATGGATGTTTCTTTTTTCAGTTTTGTATTGCATCTAACGTGCCAAAAGAGACCCTCAACTTCTTGCACACACCCTCAACTGAAATCTCATGGAGAAAATATAGAATATCAAAGGGTTGTTGAAAAAATTCTCAGAAGTCTTCCCCTAAGATTTGAATCCTTGGTTGTGACCTTGGAAAAAAATAAATACATGTCGGTGTTCACCATTGATGAGTTGCAAGCTTCGCTCATCAACCATCAACACAAAATCAGCAAAACAAACACATCATTAGAAGGTACATTTGTAGCGCAGTCATCATAAGTTGTGGTAGAGGCAGGAGGAGAAACAATTCTAGAGGCAGAGGAAGAAACTTCTCAAGAGGAGGACACAACAACAGTCCCACGGATGTCAATGATAGAGGAATGAATTAGAACCCAGGTTGGCTGAGTGGTCATAGGTTTGATAAATAAAAAATTCAATGTCATTATTGTAAGAAATTTTGTCATTATGCATATGAATGCAGGAAGAAGCAGTATGACCAAGGACAGAAAAGTCAGAACTAGTCGACGAACACCAACACTTCGTCGAGCGCAATGTTGATGGCATGCACATCCCCAATTGAATGCAATACCATCCGAGAAAGTCCACATGACATATGATATTTAGATCCATTCTGTAACAATCATATGACTGGTAATTTAAATTTGTTTTCCAGTCTAGATAATTAAGTTCAAACTGATGTTACACTTGGAAATAATGTCTAAGTCACTGTTTGGGGAAAAGGTACTGTTGGTATTCTAACCAAAAAGGGGGAACGAAAGCATATGCCTGATGTTTATCATGTCGAAGGTCTGAAACACAATTTGTTGAGTATTGGAGAGCTGATACAAAAATGGTGCAGATTCTACATGGAGGACAATCAACGTGTGATTAAAGACATACTTCCAACCAACCAAGTCATAACAAATGTGCCAATGACAAGCAATCACTTGTTTCCATTGAGGATAGTTCCAAACATTAAAGGAAATGCAAATGCATGAACTGCAAACAAAGCATAAAGTAAAGAAGAATTCATACACTGTGACAAGAAAGAAAAATGACAACGTTGATTTTCAAGCAGCATTTCAAACAGAAGTTCAGGATGATTCCTCACTATGGCATTTTAGATTTGGACATCTGAATTTTGGTGGGATGAAGCTACTACAAACAAAGAACATGGTAAAAGGATTTCCATTGATTGAAAAACTAGACAGAATTTGTGAAGGTTGCATTTTTTGCAAGCAACATAGAGAGACTTTTCCAGTCAAAAAGTCATACAGAGCATGCACACGACTTGAGATCATGCACTCTGATATCTGTGGCCCAATGCAGACATCATCCATTGGTGGCTGCAATTATTTTCTTACTTTTATTGATGACTACTCAAGAAAAAAATGGGTATATTTTTTGAAACATAAATTTGATGCATTTCGTTGTTTTTAGTAGTTCAAAGCACTCATGGAGATCCAAAGTGGTCACCGCATCAAAATCCTAAGGACAGGCAGAGACGGTGAATATGTTTGAAATGAATTTTTGATTTTTTGCAAAATCCATGGCATATAGAAGAAATTCACTGCATGGTATACACCTCAGCAGAACGGTGTCACGAAGAGAAAGAATAGAACCATTATGGAGATGGCGAGCAACATGATGGAAGCCAAGCATTTTCCAAATGAATATTGGGTCGAAGCAGTTGCAATTGCTATATACATTATGAACTGGTGTCCAATAAAGAGCATGAAAAACAAGGTTCCTCAAAAGTATGAATCATAGTGTTTCTCATATAAATTTTTTTGGAAGTGTTGCATATGCTCATGTTCCAAATGAGCTAAGAAAGAAATTAGACAACAAGTGTAATATCCTCACTTGTAAGTTATCAAATAAACTTAAATTATGTGAAATTGAAAATCTTAGCAGTTACATAATAATTGACAGAAAATTGGATTTAAACACATTTAAAAGAAGTTATGAGATCTTAGCATTCTCTAAGGAGACAAGTGGCCAAAAACTGTAGGGATTTAGTTATGTATTATAAAGTCCTAGGCAAAAGAAAAATGGGGTTGACAGTGATCACAAGAGGTGAAGGCCCTGAAAGTTGAGAAATAAGAATTTGAACATAGCTTCCATTGAGCATCAGAAGGATGTTAGACTCCGAAAAAGAACTCCCAGAGAAGTATACGAGAATGCTAGGTTCTTGAGTGATTAACTCCCAGTAAAAATCCAATAATCTAGGCAAGGGGGAGGAATCCAACTCTTAAACTCTATTGCATATTCCTACCACTGGGTGGTGTGAAATTGCTAATAATTCCATTTCCAGATAAGAACCTAACCTCATATTTACTTTTTGTTAGTAATTCTTGAAAGTTAATTTATGGATTTATTATATTAAGGTTAGTTTTCTATTGGTTCCCTTATGACTATGTGAGTAATTATATAAATTATAAAGCATAATTAAATAAGAGTTATTTAAAATATAAAGCATATGCATTCTATGTTTAGAGTTTAATATGTTTGTTTAAATATTTAAGGGTTATAGTTTTTGCTAAAATTTAGTAATTTGTTTTTCCTAAGCGGGTTTATTGATGAAGGAGTGAAATGTCAAATAGGGTTTATGTTTTAAATAACCCTAATGGTATTAACATTTAACATTTCGAGTAAAATTGTAGTATCATTTAAAGAAACATATGATGCATAGAGTTTTACATATCATGTAAAAGAAAAATTACTAAACAAGAATTCCATAAAGTAATAAATTAAT
This sequence comes from Pseudotsuga menziesii, assembly GCA_001517045.1. Taxonomy (NCBI): domain Eukaryota; kingdom Viridiplantae; phylum Streptophyta; class Pinopsida; order Pinales; family Pinaceae; genus Pseudotsuga; species Pseudotsuga menziesii. The sequence goes on along the minus strand of LPNX010836630.1, from coordinate 31,037 downwards.
AAAACATTAACCTTTACCATTTGCCATAAAACTGTAGTATCATTTACCATTTTCAGTAAAACTGTAGTATCATTTAAACAAACATATGATATATAGACTTGTTGTATACATTATGTAAAAGAAAAATTACTAAACAAGGGTTCCATAAAGTAATAAGATAGGACTATGGAAGAAAGAATTCCATAAAGTAATAAGACATAACTATGTAAGAAAACGAAACATGAATACAAGACTATAGATAACCCTATAATTTCACATTAAAATAATTACAGAAATGGAAGTAAATACAACATATCTCTTGAATTACGAAAAGAAAAATATATACAACATATCTCTTGAATTAAAAAAGAAAAAGATTAGAAATTATTTCCAAAAATTTTCCAAACAACGATGGAGTTAAGTTGTGATTCATTGCATTAGTGTTATAATAAACACCCCACAAAATTATATATATTACTCTTAAATGGCATCGAATCTAGAAAACAAACCCTAGCCATGTAGGGATTTAATAAAAGAAATTTAACTGTGTATTGCTAACCACAAAGGAAACTTTAAAATACCATTTATAACTTTTCTACAAAACTGAAGAATAACCAACATAAGAAAAGATACCCATTAAGATTGACGCAAAAGGGTATCTCATCCAGCTTTCCGCAAAAATGATCATTGAGATAACGTATTTAGCCATTTTTTAGGATACTGGAAATTTGATGAATTAACACACCATTACATAGAACTTCAGAGAAACCATGAACATGCACAGATGTGAATTCCTGCAAACATCTATAGAAGGGAAGAAGACTGTAAGTAATAAAAGGAACTTACCTTTACTTATACATAGTCCTCACCCTGGTGTTAAATAACCTATGAACAGGCCAAGAAAAGGGGAAGGGTTAATAAAGCTTGTAGAAATAATAAAAGTAGATAAAAAGATATGAAATCATTTAAGCAACTTACCTGGTGAATAGTATAAATTGGTAGCGCGAAAGTGTTTTTCCTTCTGATTGGTGGAAAAGAGTTTGGTTGGGTTAAGGAGCTTCATCCAAAGATAAACTTGGATGTTGGCCTCATGAAAATGCCATGCTGGCGGAGAAAAACTCTGGTATGAACGCATAAACTGTGTCAAAAAACTTGAGCTGGTTTCAATGTCGATTGCAGAGGGTTAAATAGCACTGAAGTGATAAGTTTATCCCTAATAAAGTCAACTCTTTCATCTACCAATTGTAGCCAATATCAGATTTAAAACCCTCTTTTAAAAATAGATAAATCTTTTATTGGTATGCCAGTAATAATAGTTATGGAAACAAATTTAAACAACCCTTGTTGCCATTACCCTTGTTTTTGCACTGAACTTTTAGCTATTGAAATATTTGGTAACTTGATGTGGTGAAAAAGAAAATACCTGTATAAAAAGTGTGTACTTGTATGGGTTAGCGAAAATCGCTAAGTAAGTTGGAGTTAACACCAACAGTTTCATCACCTGTCTAAGTTGAATGCTAGCTAGTAAGTTGTAAGACAAACTTAACTAAAATGTCTAAAAACTTAAAAAATTATGTTATCAATCCACAATTATTTCAATATAAGTGGTAGGCATATTTCTTTTAATCACATGAGAGTTCATATAGGCAAATATAAAAAAATTAAAAAATTTACCTTTTACCTATAATGTTGTTTTCTAAGGAATGTTACAAAATGGTATGAGAGCGATGTTTATGATTTGTGACCTAATGGGACATCACATGTTTGAAAATTTATTAAACAATAAATTTAAAGCTTACGAATAAAAAGAAATTATATATTGTTGCACGTAGATAAGCAATGGTGGAACAAGAACAAGATGTAGGAGAGGAGTATGTCATGGAGGACATGCCAAATTTAGAAAATGTCAATCTTTTTGTGGAACTAGGATACAAACGCAATATAGATGCGCAGTCGGAGATATTGGAAACCATGAGAAGTATGAAGGCGGGCATGGAAAGTCTTAAACCAGATAATCTTAGACTCATGAATGCCAAATTAGATCAAGAGGATATTAACGAACTCATTCTTAGAAGTTTAACAAAATCCCTAAAAAACAATGGAGAAAATTCTTGTATTGTAGAAAAAAGAAAAAGAAATATAGTACACGATGACAGTAGTGAAGAAACCACAGAAAAACTTCCTGAAGATGGGAAAAACATGAGGAAAATTAAGGAAATGAAACAAAGAAAACATAAGGAACACTCAGTGGAGCTGTAAGGAGAATTTAAGAAATTAAAACCCCTGACTTATGATGGAGAATCAGAAGAAGCAGTTGAGGCTTGGCTACTTAATATTAAGAGGTATTTCCAGGTATATAGATATGATGATCACTTAAAATCCAAATTAGCTATTCTTCAGTTAACCAAGAACGCTGCATTGTGGTGGCAGGAGGCCAAAAGTGTGAACAATATATGAAGTAAGGAATTGAGCTGGAAAACTTTCAAAAAATTGTTTAAAAATAAATACATGTCAGAAATATATTATGATGAGAAAGGTAAGGAATTCAATGACTTACGATTAGGGACTTTAACTATGGATGAGTTTGTAACAAAATTTGTAAACTTACAATGCTATGTACCGTATTTGAAGGAGGAATAAGATAAGGTTTATATATTTATCAGTTGTTTACCCCCAGCCTATAAGGAAAATATTGAGTTCGAGATGCCTAAGAGCATGGATGAGGCAATCAAAAAGGCCAATTTTTGTTATCATTTATTCAAACAAAGATCAGAACTAACAAAGAATTAACAAAATAGAAAAAATAAAAAACTCAAACAATGAAAGAAAGGATTCAAACCTTCACCTTTTAGGAAAAGAGTAAAAAGCCATATTGATAACAATTACAGCAAAGCAGGAACAACTTTCAGCAATGGCATGAAAGACATGGGTACTTCTAATAGTGGATGGAACAATGTTGCTAAGGAGGTTAACTGTTGGGGATGTAATGGACCCCACTTATATCGAAATTGTCCCCATAATCCTAATAAGAAGATGGACCCTATAAATATGGTACATGAATCTTCTATAGTTAATGATGTGGCTCGAAGCATACCAAGAATCAATGCTGCTTTGGAAGATAGACAAGAAGGTCATCAATCGACAATGCCGAAAGTGGAAGGTAAAGTTTCAAATACTTATGTTTCCATACTTATTGATTCTGGTGCTAGTTTGAGTTACATAACACCAAGAATACTTGAAAAATGTAAACATAGTAAATAAAAACAAAAAAATGCATGTTTGGTACAACTAGAGATAGGAATGAAAAGAAAAGTTACTGAAATAGTTAAAGATTGCAAACTAAGTTTCAATGGTCTGGAAACTAGATTAAATTTGAATGTACTACCGTTGGGGTCATATGATATTTTAGTAGGTATGGATTGGTTGGTAGCCCATAGAGAAATTATTGATTGTTTGCATAAAATATTTAATGATATGGATGAGAGGGGCAATACTCACACAGTAAAAGGCATCTACAAACCTATAACTACTCGACAAATCTTTGCAGTACAACTAAAAAAATGTATTAGGAAAGGATGTCGGTTATATGCTATTAAGTTCAAGGAAATGGAATCTGAGAACTCAAAATATGAACTAGAAGAATTTTCTATTTTGAAAGAATATCAAGATGCTTCCCTGAAGCATGGGGGCTTCACTTGTTGACCAATATCATAGCACGTTAGTTCATATTGTGGGTTTTAAAACTGTCAAAAATCAAACCAATATATTGCATGTATTGGGGGGATGAGGGGTTTAAGGTGGGGGAGCGGTAGGGTGGTTTATAAGGATTGGGGTATAAAAATAGGTCGAGGGGAGGTTTTAGGTATTGGGAGGGGGTTTCAACAAAAAGAGTTTGGTTCAATATCTACCAAAATTAAGGGTATTCTTTAATATCCCACGATTGCACGTGATATGTGAGAATTTCACTGAGTGAAGTCCCCGTGCCCTGAAGAGATACCAAGATTTCCACTAAAAAGAGATTTATATTTTACCATAGATCTAGTACCAGGTGCAACGCCAGTATCTTGAGATCCTTATCGTATGACTACCCCAGAATTAATAGAGTTGAGGATGCAGATATGGGAATTGTTGGACAAAGGTTATTTTCGACCTAGTGTTTCACCTTGGGGGGAACTAGTGCTATGTGTTAAAAAGAAGGATGGAACTTTTAGGATGTGCATAGATTATAGAAAATTGAACAAGATGACAATTGAAAACAAGTATCCATTACATAGAATAGATGATTTGTTCGACCAAATCGGTGGGGCAAAAATTGACCTCCGATCAAGGTATAATCATGTTCGAGTTAAGGATGAAGATGTTAATAAAACTTGTTTTTGAACTAGATATGGGAATTATGAATTTTTGGTAACTCTATTTGGTTTAACAAATTCCCTAGAAACATTTATGAACATGATGAATAATGTGCTCAGCAAATTTTTGGATAAGTTTTTATTAGTATTCATTGATGATATTCTCATATATTCTAAGAATGAAGCGGAGCATGAAGAACACCTAAGAAAAGTTTTGGAAACTTTAATGGAACATCGATTATATGCCAAATTAAGTAAATGTGATTTTTATAAAAAGGAGGTGCAGTACTTTGGCCATGTTGTATCAAAAAAAGGAGTAGCAGTTGATCCAACAAAAATTAAAGCAATTTTGGAATGGCCCAAGCCAAAAGATGTGCATGACATCAAATATTTTATGGGGTTAACAGGTTACTACCGAAGATTTATAGAAAATTTCTCCAGAATAGCTTATCCCATAACTACTTTGCAAAAGAAGAATGTTAGATTTATTTGGAATCATGAATGTCGAGATAGTTTTGATAAGCTAAAACAGTTGTTAACTACTACACTTGTATTGAAAGTAGTTGATCCAAGTAAGGAACTTATAGTATGCACATATGCTAGTAAAGAGGGGTTGGGAGGGGTTTTAACTCAAGAAGGTCATGTAATATGCTATGAGTATAGAAAACTGAAAGAATATGAAAAACCTTACATGGTGCTTGATTTAGAATTAGGTTCTATTATCCATGCACTTAAAATTTGGCGGCATTATTTAATAGAAAGAAGTTTCTATTATTGACAGACAATATAGGACTGAAATATTTGTTTGAACAGAAAAAACTAAACGCTCGCCATGCTAGGTGGCTTCCATTCCTGAGTGAGTATGAGTTTGACATTAAATATATAAAAGGCAAAGAAAACATTGTAGTGGATGCTTTAAGCAAGAAACAACATCAATTTCATGCAGTATCAATAAGTAATTATGAATCTGAACTTAAAACTCTGCTAGAAAGGGCATCAGTCAATGATGAACAATACCTAAACTATGTGGAAAAATTTAAACAAGGACATCTGGGAATAAATGAAATTATGTATTAGATTGATACTTAAGGGTTTTTACGTTTTAAAAATAGAATTTATGTGCCTAATCAGAGCAATATACAGCAGGTTATTTGTAAAGAGTTGCATGATAGCCCTTATGTAGGACATCCTAGGGATCAAAAGTTTTTAACATCTTACTTGTCAATAGGTTATGGCCCTTCATCAACATCCAACCAGTTTATTACAGCTTATACCTATACCTAAGTGGATATGGGAGACTATAACTCTGGACTTCATTACAGAATTAGCCAAGACAAGGAAACAAAATGATTCCATTATGGTGGTAGTGGACAAGTTAAGTAAAGAAGCTCATTTCGTACCAGTAAAATCAACCTATAAAGCAGTTAATATAGGTGATATTTTCATGAAGGAAATTTTTAGATTGCATGGCATACCTAAAATAGTAATCAGAGAATGAGATGCTAAGTTTACTTCCATATTTTGGACATCATTATTTAAAGGTATGGATACAAAATTGAATTTTAGCACCACTTATCACCCTCAAACTGACGTAGAGACTGAGCGAGTGAATCAGGTATTGGAGGATATGTTAAGAATGTATGTGATGAATCAACCAGGTAAATGGGAAAATTATAATCACCTAGTAGAATTTACATACACTAATAACTACAACGCATCACTTAAGATGAGCCCTTTCGAGGTATTATATGGTAGGAGATGCAAGGTTCCTCTGAGTTGGGGTAATTTAGAGGACAGACTGGACTTGGGGATAGACATGTTAGCACAAATGGAAAAAATGGTATGACAAATAAAACAAAATTTAAAAACAGCTCAAGACAAACAAAAAATTTATGCAGACAAGAAAAAAAACGCCAAATATTATGAAGTAGGGGATCATGTGTTTTTGAGCGTTAATCCCAAGAAAAGCAAGTTAAGATCGGGACTTTATGCAAATTTGGCACCCATATATGTGGGACATTTTGAAATTTTGACAAGAATAGGGCCAGTAGCTTATCAATTGGCCTTACCTCCTTACTTAAGAGTTCATGATTTTTTTCATGTTCGTTACTAAAAAAAAGTGTTGCTGATCAATCTCATTTAATTAATTGGGATAATGTACAAGTGGAACCAGAGGGAGATTTTCCCACAAAACCAATGTGCATTCTTGATAAATGATAAATTCAGCTGCAGAAACAAGTTATTGTACAAGTGAAGGTACAATGGAAGCATTACTCTGAGGAGGAAGCTACCTGGGAAAGAGAATACATTATGAAACCGAATTTTCCTGCTTTATTTCCAAGCTTTAATGATATTGATTAAGCACCGAGGACGATGCAATTTTTTTAAGAGGAGAGAATTGTAATATCCTCTAAGTTTATTTTGGAAATAATTTTATTGTTAGTTACTTCTAAGTTATCAAATAAACTTAAATTATGTGAAATTGGAAATTTTAGCAGTTACACAATAATTGACAGAAAATTGGATTTAAAAGGAGTTATGAATATGTGGCCCGTTGTTTTACTTCTTAACAGGTTAAGGCCCTTCATCAACATCTAGTCGATTTATTACAGCTTATACCTATACCTAAGTGGATTTGGGAGACTATAACTATGGAATTCATTACAGAATTACCCAGGACAAGGAAACAAAATGATTCCATTATGGTGGTAGTGGACAAGTTAAGTAAAGTAGCTCATTTCATACCAGTACACTCAACCTATAAAGCAGTTAACATAGGTGATATTTTCATGAAGGAAATTTTTAGATTGCATGGCATACCTAAAATAGTAATCAGAGAACGAGATGCTAAGATTACTTCCATATTTTGGACATCATTATTTAAAGGTATGGATACAAAATTGAATTTTAGCACAACTTGCCACCCTCAAACTGATGTACAGACTGAGCGAGTGAATCAGGTATTGGAGGATATGTTAAGAATGTATGTGATGAATCAACCAGGTAAATGGGAAGATTATAATCACCTAGTATAATTTACATACACTAATAACTACCACGCATCACTTAAGATGAGCCCTTTTGAGGTATTATATGGTAGGAGATGCAAGGTTCCTCTGAGTTGGGGTAATTTAGAGGACAGACTGGATTTGGGGCCACACATGTTAGCACAAATGGAAAAAATTGTATGACAAATAAAACAAAATTTAAAAACGGCTCAAGACAAACAAAAAAGTTATGTGGATAGGAAAAAAATAGCCAAAGATTATGAAGTAGGGGATCATGTGTTTTTGAGAGTTAAGCCCAAGAAAAGCAAGTTAAGATCAAGACTTTACGCAAATTTTTCAACCAGATACGTGGAACCTTTTGAAATTTTGACAAGAATAGGGCCAGTAGCTTATCGATTGGCCTTACCTCCTTGCTTAAGAGTTCATGATGTTTTTCATGTTTTGTTAATAAAAAAATGTGTTGCTGATCAATCTCATATAATTAATTGGGATAATTTACATGTGGAACTAGAGGGAGATTTCCCCATGAAACCAATGTGCATTCTTGATAAATGATAAATTCAGCTACGAAAACAAGTTATTGTACAAGTGAAGGTACAATGGAAGCATTAATCTGAGGAGGAAGCTATGTGGGAAAGATAATACATTATGAAACAGAATTTTCCTACTTTATTTCCAAGCTTTAATGATACTAATTAAGCACTGAGGACGGTGCAATGTTTTTAAGAGGAGAGAATTGTAATATCCTCTAAGTTTCTTTTGGAAATAATTTTATTGTTATTTACTTGTAAGTTATCAAATAAACTTAAATTATGTGAAATTGGAAATTTTAGAAATTACACAATAATTGATAGAAAATTGGATTTAAAAGCAATTATGATATCTTAGCATTCTCTAAGGAGGCAAGTGGCCAGTAACTGCAGGGAGTTAGTTATGTATTATAAAGTCCTAGGCAAAAGAGAAAATGGGGCTTCCAATGATCACAAGATGTAAAGGCCCTGAAAGTTGAGAAATAAGAATTTGAACAGAGCTTCCATTGAGCATCAAAAGGATGTTAGGCTTTGAACAAGAACTTCCAGAGAAGCATAAGAGAATGCTAAGTTCTTGAGTGATTAACTCCCAGTAAGTGTTGTTGGAATTTGAAGCTACAGAAAGGTTGACTTTAAATCCAATAATCTGGGCAAGGGGGAGGAATCAAACTATTAAAGTATATTGCATATTCCCACGGATGGGTGGTGTGAAACTACTAATAATTCCATTTCGAGATAAGAGCATATCCTAGTATTTACTTTTTTTAGTAAAGCTTGAAATTTAATTTATGGGTTTATTATATTAAGGTTAGTTTTCTATTGGTTCCTTTATGAATGTGTGAGTAATTATATAAATAATAATGCATAAGAAAATACTAGTTATTTAAAATATAAAGCGTATGCATTCTGTGTTTAGATTTTAATATATTTGTTTAAATATTTAAGGGTTATAGTTTTTGCTAAAATTTAGTAATTTGTTTTTGGTAATAATGTAACTGGTTTATGAGTGAAGGAGTGAAAGTAAAATAGGGTTTATGTTTTAAATAACCCTAATGGTATTACCATTTACCATTTTCTGTAAAACTGTAGTATCAGTTAAAGAAACATATGATGCACAGAGTTGTACATATCATGTAAAAGAAAAATTACTAAACAAGAATTCTATAAAGTAATAAAGTAATAAAACATTAACCTTTACCATTTGCCGTATGATTTAAAGAAACATATGATGCACAAAGTTGTATATATTCTGTAAAAGAAAAATTATTAACCCCCTCTCCTGCTATTGATAAAGATCCTCATAGTCCTATTTCCTCTCCATCATTTAGTGATCCTTTTCTCTTGAAATAACTTGATATTTTTTCGGATAAATCACCCATCTCCCCATCTACTCGTCTTCTGGAATCTATCAGATTTGAAAATGTCACTATCAAGACCCTACTCAAATTTTACTATACTGAACTAATATGGACCCTACTCAAATAGGGTTTACTTTTGGGACAAAGTGGTAGCTAGAGGCCCTGTTGACTATCTCAACCTAATCCTTGCTGGTGATCTAAACTTCACTCTCTTTGATGCAGAGATTTGGGGAGACAGCACACATGGATCATATGATTCATTATTTTACTAACCTTTTGGACAAATCCAATCTGACTGACCTTGCTCCTCTTCATCTTGGCCCCACTTAGAGGAATTGAATATCTGGGTCTGAGGGTGTTAGTAAACGTATTGATAGATTTCTTGCCTTTGTTCATCTGATTCCTATATTGAATGACTTTAAGTCCTGGATCCACCCTTCTGAGATTTTTTATCATTACCCTATTTGTCTTGAATGGCACAATACCTCTCATTGTCAGCTCTATCTATTTAAGTTCAATAGGGCTTGGCTAATGGAAAAGGACTTCTCTGAGATTTTTTTTTCTTCCTAGAACACTTAGCTCCTCAGTTCCATGGATCCTATGTTGACCCTTACTTGTAAACTCAAAAGACTGAAAGAGACTGTAAAGGCTTGGGAGAAAGAGATGAAACGGACTAAAGCTAAAGAAACTTTGGAGGTGGACCAGGAAATTAAAACCTTACTGACCTCTCAAGCTTCTGGTATCTTATATATACATGAGTCCTCTCAATTGTCCTTCCTGAAGGCCCAAAAAGATTCATTACTGACTCATCAGATCCTGACCTGGAAACTTAAAAGTAGAATAGATTGGCTAAATGAAGGGGACACAAACACTAAGTTTTTCCACTCCTTTGCCTCTTCCCGGAGGGCCTCCAAAACCAGCTGGGTGAGATGATTGAGGATGAAGCTCAGCTCAAAAAACTTGGGGTGGCCCATTTTCTGTACTCTTCTCGGATGATGGATTGACCAATATTGAAGATCAACTTAAGGTTGTTAGGATTTTTATTTCTATGGTCTCAGATGAAGATAAAGAATCCTTCCTATCAAATATCTCTCTCTCAGAGATTGAGGGTATACTTAAGGGTTTCGAAAAGGACAAAATTTCTAGTCCTAACGGATGGCCCGTAGAGTTCTACTTGCATTTTTTTAATCTTATTGGTCTTGATATTCTCAGAGCTGTGGAGCAGTATCGAAATGAAGGTAGGGTATTAGGCTCATTAAACTCAATTTGTATTACCCTGATCCATAAGAGTGATCAGGCATCCTCCTTTTCTGATTTTCATCCTATATCCCTTTGCAATCTAGTTTACAAGGTTATCTCCAAACTTGCAGCTGTCAGACTAAATCCCATACTAGATAAAGCCATTTCTTGGAATTAGTTTGGATTCCTTCATAACAGGCAGATTGTGGAGCCTATAGGCATTACCCAGGAAGTACTACATAGTGCAAAATTTGAAAAGAGGACCTTGTTAAGGCATTCGATAGGGTAAAGTGGACATTCCTTCAACTGGTCCTTCTCCAGATTTGTATACCAGTCATTGGCATGAATTGGATAATGGGTTGTGTGGAATCAAGCAACTTTACAGTTCTCATTAACAGAACTCCCACTAATTGTTTTTCAAGTTCAAGAGGTATCATGCAGGGCTTCCCCCTCTCTCCCCTTCTTTTTATCCTCACTATTGAAAGCCTTAGCTTACTGATCAAACAAGCTCAACATGGTGGTCTTGTTAGGGGTTAAAAAGTTTCTTCTTCTTTGAATCTTACACACTTTCTATTTGTTGATGATGTATTGTTATTCGGGGTGGGGACTGTTGAGGAATGGCAACATTTTAAAATACTATTAGATCTCTCCTACTCAGCAATGGGTATGAGCATAAGCGAGGAAAAATCCTCCTTTCTGTATAATGAAATTGATGATATTTTCAGAGATAGCATTGCAAACATTCTTCCTTTCAAAATGGATCCATTTTCTGTGCGATTCAAAAAATTGGGCTTCTACTTGAAACCTATGGGCTATCATGCTAATGATTGGCGCTGGATATTAAACAAATTTGAGATAAGAATTAGTAATTGTTCCTACTACTTATTAAGTGTGTTAGGAAGATTGATACTGGTAAAAGTAGTTCTAATGGGGCTTGCAGTATACTGGCTTACACTGGCAAGGATGCCCCAATCGATTACGAACTTCCTTAGACGAGCCATATTCAATTTTCTATGGGAAAATTGTTTTGTTAAATCTAGGATTCACTTAGTGGATTGGCACCTAATTTCCAGGACTTTTGAGATGAGTGGGTGGAATATTTTGAACCTGGAGTGGTTTAGTATGGCTCTTAGACTCAAATGCTTTTGGATCGTACTGTAGGGTAATAGTATTTGGTTGGCTATCATCTCATTTAAATATTTAAAAAAAAAGAATGTTGTTGAATGGATACATGCTCTTACATTCTCTCTTAAGGGATCGTCTTATATTTGGAATGGCTTTATTAGACCCCTGTCATGGCTTACTAGATGTCTGGGATGGAGGGTGGGGAATGGAAAAGACATACAAATAGGGGTGGATCCGATTTCTAACTCCAACTCTGCATTTATACTACCTGAGGATCTCAGAGATTATCTGGAGGATTATGGTATTTCCTCACTTGTTGATGCTCATTACAGTGGTACTAATCATATTTTCCAACAGTACTGGCTCTCTACAGAGGAACTTGACCTGGAAGGTGATTGGAAAGTCCTATGGAACAACTATATCGGGGGGCTCTCACATGGCTTTATTCGACTGAGTGATAAACATGACTCCTTGGTTTGGATGTATAACAGACATTTGGGTCAAGTGACTCCACAATTATCTTATGACTATATTGCTTCTAGTCACTGCCAAGATACACCTGAAAAGATCTTGGTTACCATATGGAAATTTAACTTGCCATTGAAAGTTATATGTTTTGTTTGGATGTGCTTATCCAACTAGATTAATACCTGGGATAATCTGCTCAAAAAGGGTTGAACCAGCCCAAGTTGGTGCTGTTTATGTAGGAGAGATACTGAATCAGTAAATCACCTTTTTGTTGACTAGAGATTTACCAGGGAGGTCATTGGTGGTCTCGGTACTGCTCTCCATCGAGCTATCAATTGGAATGAGAGAACATATTTACTTAATATCGTTAAGTGGACTACGAATGAAAGAGAGCTGGGGTATCCTCCCCTCCTCGTGACCTAGCAGCTCTGGCTTATGCGTAACAAAGTCCTATTTGAATATTTTAGTCCTTCACCAAACCTCACCATACATTTTATTATGGATCTTCTTTCTAAACACAAAGTGAAGGTTTCCACCAAGACTTACAAAAATTTAGCAGGATTGTCTCTAGTATTTGACTACCATGTGGGTTTTTATGATGGAGCCTCAGCCTCTTGAATGGGTGGTGTGGGTGTAGACATTATTTTATGCATGGATCACTATTTCCTCCTAAAACTTGGTTGTGGTCAGAGCACAAACATGTGAACATAACTGCTTGCACTATGGGTGCTTCTTATATTTTCCAAGCACATTGGGATCTCTTACTTGCATATCATAGGGTACTCTTTGGAAATTATTAATTGGTTCAATGGAATGGATACACTGGAAACATTGGATCTAGCTAGTTGGTGTATTGAGATCATGACTCTCTAATCTTATTTTATCCATCTCGAATCAACTCATGTCTTCAGAGAATTCAATGTATAGGAGGACTGTCTCTCTAAGTAGGCACTCCATATACCATCCGGGCTTTTATATTTCATGGAATTTATAGAGGGAGCATGCCTTTGGCCTCGCTCAGCTCAGCTCTTTTGAGCATGAATATTTCTATTTATTATGGGATTGTATTTATTGAGATATCATCGTTGATGATTGTGTGATGGTGTTACCATTCTTGAGCTTATCCTCATCCTAGCTGAGTGCCTCCTTAGACTTGTTGGTCTGTTTGGGATTGAATGTTGATTGCTGAGCTGATTCAGGAGGGAGACTGGAAGATACTATTATGTCTTCTCCCTAGAAACTATATCTACTTTGGTTTTGGAGAATGGACTGTACACATGTTTCATCTTATAACCTATACATTAGATCTCTTCCTTGCTGGTCTCCTCTGAGAGTCTAATTGTGGATTGACTGTGTACAAGACTATGATGTGAGTTGTATGGTATTATGTAAATTTTTTTGTTGATGATCAAAGGTATCCTTTGATTCATATGAATAACAAGGAAATGCTATTTTTCTCCTGGAAAAAAGAAAAATTACTAAACAAGAATTCCATAAATTAATAAGACACAACTATGGAAGAAAATGAAACATGAATACAAAACTGTAGATAACCCAAAAAATACACATTAAAATAATTATAGAACTGGAAGTAAATACAACATATCTCTTGAATTATGAAAAGAAAAATATTAGAAATTATTTCCAAAATTTTTCCAAACAACAATGGAGTTACAATTGTGATTCATTACATCACTGATGTAATAAAAAACCCACAAAATTATATATATTACTCTTAAATGGCATCAAATCTAGAAAACAAACCCTAGCCATGTAGGGATTTAATAAAATAAATTTAACTATGTATTGCGAGCCGCAAAATTGTTTTTCCTTCTGATTGCTAGAAAACAGTTCGGTTGGGTCAAGGAGCTTCGGCTATAGATAAAATTGGATGTTGGCCTCATGAAAATGCCATGTTGTTGGAGTAAAGGTCTTGTATGAATGCATAAACTTTGTCAGAAAACTTGAGCTAGTTTCAATGTCGAGTGCAGACGGTTAACCAGCGGTGACAGTGATAAGTTTATCCCTAATAAAGTCAACTCTTTCATCAGCCAGCTGTAGCAAACTTTTAAAAATATATTAATCTTTTATTGGTATGCCAGTAATAATAGTTATGGAAACAAATTTAAACAATCCTTGTTTCCATTACCCTTGTTGTTGCACTGAACTTTTAGCTATTGAAAGATTTGGTAACTTGGTGTGGTGAAACAGAAAATACCTATATAAAAAGTGTGTAAATGTATGGGTTAGCAAAAATCACTAAGTAAGTTGGAGTTAACACCAACAGTTTCATCGCCTGTCTAAGTTGAATGCTAGCTACTAAGTTGTAAGACAAACTTGAACTAAAATGTCGAACAACTTAAAAATTTATGTTATCAATCCATGATTATTCTAATATAAGTGGTAGGCATATTTATTTTAAACATAGCAGAGTTCATGCAGGAAAATATAAAAAAAAAAAAATTACCTTTTACCCATAATGTTGTTTTCTAAAGAATGTTACAACAAGGGACATAAATGTATTTTTGTTGGCTACTCTAAAGACACAAAAGCATACAAGTTGTATGATCCTGTCACAAGGAAAGTAATAATCATTTGTGATGTTTAATTCATCGAGAATGAATCATGGGATGGAACCATTGAGAATAATGTCAAGATTGTGTCAAATTTCGAGCATGATGACATGGTAGAGGATGTGGTTCAAACACCACATGTAATTCAATCAGCTACAACACCATCAACTCCTATGACATCGTGACATGGTTCAGCAAAAGGAACATCGACATAAGTCACAGCTCAAGCTACGTCGACAAGCACACCAAGAGGACAATAGACTCCATCAAGATGTTAATCAAGTTCGACATCAACAGATCCAGTGAAGACAAGAAGTCTGTGTGAAATATATGAAGTTGATACACCAAATTCATTGTCTCTTTTTTCATTATTTTCTCAAATAGATTATCCACTAACATTTGAGGAAGTTGTCAAACAAGAAGTATGGGAACAAGCCATGGATGAAGAAATAGAATGCATTGAGAAGAACCAAACATGGGAGCTGGTAGATGTACCCAAAGATAAACATGTAATCAGCCTCAAATGGATTTACAAGACCAAGTAGGATGTTGATGGGAATGTGCAGAAGCACAAGGAAATAATGGTAGCGAGAGGGTTCACACAACATCCCGGCATAGATTTCAATGAAACCTTTGCACCAGTTGCACGCATGGATACAATTAGAATTGTTTTGGCCATTCCTGCACAAAACAAATGGCATTTTTATCAAATGGATGTTAAATCAACATTTTTGAATGACTATTTGGATGAAGAAGTATATGTGGAACAGCCACAATCCTATGAAGTTCCAAGACAAGAGCACAAAGTGTACGGGATGAAAAATGAACTCTATGGTTTGAAACAAGCTCTGAGAGTTTGGTACAGTCACATTGATTCCTATCTCACTAAAAATGGATTTCACAGAAGTGAAAGTGGACTAACGTTGTACACCAAAGTGATTGAGCAAGGTAACATGTTAATTGTCTTCTTGTATGTAGATGATTTAATACTTGCTGGTGATTTTGGCATAAAAGAATTTAGAATAGTCATGGAAAGTGAATTTGAAATAAATGATTTGGGGCTTATGAAATTTTTTCTGGACATTAAAGTCCAGCAGTCTGAAAAGTGGTATTTTTATATCATAGTCCAAGTATGCAAGTATAGTTTTAAAAAGATTCAATATGTATAATTGCAAATCAGCCCCAACACCAATAATAGGTTTAAAATTGACCAAAGATGATGATGGATCAACTGTAGATCCTACGGTGTTTAAAAGGCTTGTTGGAATCCTCATGTATTTAACAGCGAAGAGACCAAACATCATGTATGGAGTAAGTCTAATCTTGCGATTCATGGAGTCACCAAAAGACTCTAATTGGCAAGCATGTAAAAGAATTCTGAGACATGTAAGTGGCACAAAGGACCTTGGCATTTTGTATTCAACCTCTGAAAATTGTAAACTCATTGGATACACTAACAATGACAATGGAGGCAACACTGATGGAAGGAAAAGTACATATAGGTACACGACCATTTTCTACGACAACATTTTATCCATTGCTTTGTCAAAGAATCATGTGTTTGACAAGAAAACCAAACACATTGACACAAGGTACCATTTCATAAGAGAATTGGTGAACAATAAATATGTTTCCTTAGAATTTTGTAGGTCTGAAGATCAGCTTGTATACATGTTTACAAGACTATTGGAAAGGCATACATTCTAGTAGCTCCGAAGTTATTTAGGAATGACAAGTTCTGCTCAGTGAATTCTGTCATGAACAGAGCAAGTTTCATCTTTGAAACATTTTGTAATATGTTGTTTCGAAATTTTGATCTGCTCATAATTAAGGGGGAGTGTTGGAAATATTAATTACTCATTGATCCGAATAGCACATCATTTGACTCCGTGAGTTTGTAGTAGGTCATTTTCTGCCAAACAGTCTGACAGGATGAAGATTTCATGTCTCTCGAATATAAGCTAGTTGAATTAAATTGTTGAAGCTAAGTTTTTAGGTAGATAGTTATCACAGTCTTTAATGTAAGTCGGTAAAAGTTTTTTATAAGAAGAAGAAGATTGTAAATATGTAGGATCGAATATACAGAACAGAATAGACAAAGAAAAACATAGATAGAGAGAAGAAAAATGTGGTGAAGAAGAAGGAAAAAATCTGTGAATTTAGTTTGAAGCTCAAGCTTCCATGTTTTGTGAAAGTATTGAGAGCGGAAGCTCTATAAAAGGCGAAACATACTTGTAAATTTGGAAGCTCTGTAAAAGGTGAAACATACTTGTAAATTTTCAAGTGTGTATTTAAGGCTATAAGTTCTTTGTTATGCGGTTAAAATAAATATAAATCAATAAGTTTATGGTTTAATACAAGAGTGAATGTTTTTTACATTTACTGGCTAGTGAAAAACACACGGAATCCATATTTATTTCACCCCATAAAAGTTCTATCTTTATCGTGAAAAGTGTTTGAAAAAAGTCTTATTTAATATTTGGTTATAAAATATTGTGAGTAAGTTTGTGTCTGAGTTTATCCCAAGTAACCCTTGATGAAATTTTTTTTTCATATCCTAAGTTGTCTTTAGACTAAGAAATATAAAATTGTGCTGTCCAAGAGTTGTCTTTAGACTCAGAAATATAAAATTGTGCTGTCCAAGTGAAAGTTGGTTACACAAGGATGGGTGGAAACCTAAATCCTGTAGCAGTGTCAACTCTACTCTTGAAGCAGCCGTCCTTTCCTTGAGGTCCTTCCCCTCCTTTGTCGGGAAAGAGTGTAACACCTTTTAAGCCCTTTGGTAAAGCTCAGGAAATCACATAATAGTCCCTTTTCTTTTCATAGCCCCTTTTGGTTCAAGGTGAGATGATATTGGATGATATGGATTGATTGGGGATGTCTTGCCTCCAAGAATGTGGACTTCTGGGTGGGAGGAGAGTAAGCGTCTTGCGTAGCTTATAGTGAGACCTGACAGTGCTATAACGTATATCTAAACCCTGCCTAGCCTTTCCTGCTTTGATTACGACATGGCGTGAGATCATCTTAGAATAAAGCACTCGAGCAATAATATCCAGAGGCAGAACCAGTCAAAGTTCCAGTGCCCGAAGCGGATCCACCAGCATCCTTCCGCTCGATTCCAAATCCAGTAGCATAACCGGTTAGAGAGCCTATTCCTGTTCTAGTTAGAATTCCTGTTCGAAAGCTTGCTCCAATTCCATAGCTGGCAGCATACCTTCGAGATCTTTCTGAGAACTCCCTGCCAGGCACTGTAAGCAAGCAACAATTGTTGCTTCAATCACTTAGTCATGACAACCGCCACCACTTCAATCCACAATCATAATACATTAAACAATTCATTAAGCCATTCGTTACCCTAAACCAAAATACGGCGGCCATTGAAAGGATATGGGCTCTACCTTTGTCAACAAAATGTGAATCTTGATCATCTATAACCCCAACTCCAAAATCTCTGAATATGAGATATATACGCCCATCCAAAATTCTGAATATGAGATATATAGGCCTATGGGAATAATGAAATACTATTTAATTGCAAATATTCAATCATTTAAAAGGGCTTCCTAAAATCGGATCATCTAAAACAAATTAATATTTTCACAGCATGTGATACAACCAAAACGCTTCCCAGCGCAGAAGACGAATGGTTGAAAATGAGTTTCCAAAGAGGGCAGAACAAGAATAACTAAAATTGTAGTTTCTATTTTTCAAATTGAAAATGATATTTGAATAGTTTTAAAATATGATATTTAGTTTAACAAAGAGTACTATGATTACCAAAATTGCGTAATTACATAAACTACTACAGTTTTCCAAAAAACAACAATTTTGAGAAGTGATTTTGACTGGATTTGACGTGATTTGATAAGAAAAACGCCAACGCGATCATGTAATTGCCGGCTTTATCCACACATTTAATGTGTTCAATTCTGATCATTGCTTTCTAGTTTCACCCGAATCCCCGATGTATCTTATGTTGAAACAATCCGGAACATTAAATGTACATACATCAAAATATACCTGTAACTATTCATTGTGTAGAATGAATGGAAAATGAAATATCCAAATTACAGTTACCTTGTTTGCACATGATTATCCATGCAAACTGCTAAGAAATGCCATTGTAATTTCACTCACAGGTCTAACAAGATCCACTGATACAATAAGAATAGATGAGGAAACGCTGACAAATATCAAACTCAAAAGTGCGATTGCAACAATCGGGCGATTGTTGATCAAAGAGTACTGCAAACATTCAGTTTCCCTCAATACGTTCGCATGATACGCGGGATAAAAATTTTTCTTCCATTCCATTTACTCTTCGGGAATCTTGTAATTTGTCTCCTGCATTTTTAGGTCGAACATTCGCTTTCTCAGAAGTATCATATTCGCGTCCACCATGCTCGGGCCACCTGCATTAATCAAAACAATTCAGCAATTCATGTAACTGTATAAAGGGCCCAATCATGACCATATCACTCCACTGCAGAAAAATAAACCCTAATCCTTCAATCAAGAATTAAGAAAAAGTTTACCTGAACCAAATTGGTATTAGCCAGAGCTTGCAGCTTTTACAACAAGGTGCCTTGGGCGAACTCTTCTCTTCCCCTTTGAAGCAGAAAGAGTGGGAAGTCTCCCAATCTCATGTTTCTGCAGCATTGGCTGTGACAACGCTGAGGAGATATGGCGTAGCACAATCTTTGGGGATTGCTATCGCAACTCTGAGATCCATCTCAGATAATATCTAGTTACGCGGATAGGCGTAATTACAGTATTAACTTTCCCTATACAAGATCACATGTTTTTAATCAGTAACTAGGTTTTAGGTTTGTGTGGCCCAGATTGAAAGAAATCGGATACGCATAAGATTGGAGTGCGTAGGGTTTTGGATTAACTAAACAGGAGTGCGTTACTTGAATTAACTAAACAAAATTGCGAAGGGTTTTGGATGAACTAAACCAGCTGGCACCTGAAGTGGAAGGTACGCTAACGCACACGTACGCTGCATGGTTTGAACTTATGAAGGTGGTAGCCGAAATCATTGGTACAGCAACAGCCATCATCAACCAAAAAACTGACGGCTCAGTTAGCCTTCTGGGACTTGCAGCTGCAAGCGGCTTGGCTGTAATGATCCTCATATTGTCAACTGGCCACATATATGGGACTCATATCAATCCATCCGTAACGCTTGCATTTGCAGTTTTGCGCCACTTTCCATGGATTCAGGTTATACAATATTTTTCCTGCGCTGGCTCTAGCTTTCTGAATCTTCGATCTTATTATTTCACAGTTTTTATAGTGCTGTGGATGAGAGACCAACCGTAACTAATTCTCCCTCTCAATTTGGCATCCCCGTAATCGATATGCAATCGCTATTGGGAGAAAATGATTGCAGCGGAGAAGAAGAGATGGAGAAACTTGCAATGGCGTGCGAGGAGTGGGGATTCTTCCAGGTGAAGAAAATAAAATACATGCAACATAAATTATTAGGTAATCATTTAATCTCCATTTTCAATGATTCATAACATTGTTGCTCATTATTTTACAGGTGGTAAATCACGGGATTCCCCGTTCGCTAACGGAGCGACCGAAGGAAATTGCTAGGGAATTCTTTCAACTTCCATCGGAGGAAAAGCTGAAATACATGGTGCAAGAACGCGAAGGCTATGGGAAGGCCTTTGTAGTCTCGGACAACCAGCAACTGGACTGGACAGATCTCCTATATCTAACTCTCTTGCCTCAAGAAAAGCGAAACTTGAAATTCTGGCCTACAATTCCTGTAGATTTCCTGTAGGTTTCATTCTTTTCTCTATACCCTGTTAACTAGAAAGTATAACTGGCATATCAATATAAATAGGGATCAAATGGTAGTTCCTGTAGATTTATTGTAGGTTTAATTCCTTTTTCTATATCTTTAGTATAACTAGCAGGTATAGTTTGTGGCTGATTTTTAAATCCCG
>LPNX010836627.1:55373-71146 GCA_001517045.1 Pseudotsuga menziesii | reverse complement strand
ATTTTGGGAGAAAGTTGGAACATCACCGCTGTTGTGACAACCCTTTACCAATTTATTGAATGGAAGGGATGAATGTATCAAATTTATATGATTTTTTTTTTGTATTAGTCAAAACTAGTAAATATCTAGGAAATTGTCTCTGGTCAAATTGTTTGCGAATGTTCAACGAGAGATAGTAAATATGTACACGATTAATTAACCTAGGTTTGAACAGAGACCAGACCTATACTTAGATAAACGAAGAATGCTTTACAAATACAATGTACATCGTGAGTGGGTGTCACCATGAAGAACATGAGTTTCTCTTGAACATGTTTTTGTTTTCCGATCATTATCTTTGAAATTAACGTATAGTTTTATACTTTCTTTAGATTACAGTCCGTTCTAGATTATAACATACACTTTTTTCTGATAAAATTCTGTGCAACTCTTCAACGAGACAATAGCGAATATCCACACGGTTAACATGTGTCATTGGTTCTATAAAAGTACAATCATTTGAACAGAGAGACCAAACGGATAGTTACATAAAATGAAAATGAAGTACAAAAACGATTTGTTTACGCGTGACCGATATTGACCAATACAATCTATATATCATAATAATACAATTAGAAACACAAAATATAAATAAATACAATACACATACACGGAAATAGAGAAGTCTAGCATTTATGTGTTCCTGGTATAACTGGAAATTAAGGAGCACCCTAGGAGCTGACCCAACACAATGGCCAATGATTGTTAGCTAAGTTATAGTAGTTAACATAGGTATTAAAAATTTTGACGGGTTATCTGAATTCATAAACCTCAAATAGAAGACGCTTCAAATAGTTTTTTAAGTGTCGATGTTGACGTGTTTATAAAAAACTTCCATGTCAAATAGGTGTAAAACTGAATTTTTTTTTGTGGAATGTCAAATTCCAGGCCTGGTAGACATACCTTTTACATACTTCTATACACACTTTTATCTTGGCATTCACCCACAAGATTTCTTAGGCTATTGACTTGTAATATGAAAAACACTTTTCACCAAACGCTAACATGCCATAAACTTGCACACAATCTTTATTAATATTAAGTAAGACTTATGTCTAGCACTCTGCCCTTACACTCAAACTTCTACATGGTAAAATATTTGTGGATTATGTGTCTTTAAGAGAGTTTTTTTCTTCTCTTTTCTTTTTTACTATGATCGTCTCTCTCCACTACTCCATGTACTTTTGCTATCTTGTCAAAGACAGATTCCCATTTTAAACCAAACACAAGACCCTATCATCAAGAGATTCTCAAAAGTGAGAAGATTATACAGTGCAGTTGTAACCCGTGGAGCTTATGCTGCGTGTTTTTAGGCCCCACCACAGCTCCGTTCCCTTCCTCTTTCATTTACAACCGGTGTGTTTAGCCTTTCCTCGTGAGACCCTGTCGCCGACGATCACTATCCACCCAGCAGCATCCATGGTTGCATGGCCATTAATTATGAGGAAGCCCATTCCATGTGCGGTGAAGGTGTACTGCATTCCACTTGGATCAACATATAAATCTATGGCCATTGAGTATTACATCCACTTGGATCGACATAAAAATCAAGGGATTAGATTAAAGAAAACCTGGACCCGACCATCGACTTGTAAGAAAACCGATTCATTTCCCTGTGATATACAGGGAACAAAGCAAATAGAGTGTATGAGTCAAGGCAAAAGTAAGAAGCTAGGGCGGTTCGATTTCCAGTGGTGTAGTCACTCACTGTGCACCGTAAAGGACATCAACCTGAATGTGCCATGAGTTACGATTACCAGTTTGAAGCTGGTCATGGAACACTGTTTTCCAGTAGAATTTTTTTTTACCAATGTGCATTTCTGCTATTATATTTTCTATCAAGTTATCAAATCCGATGTTCGATATTATGGGTTTTCACCCAAAACCTTATCATACGGTTTCATAAGCTTGCAGGTTGCAGCATCTAAAATCACATTTGTCGTCAGCAACCAGTCGCCCTGATCACTACAATTGGGTTTGAGGGTTTTGAAAAACGGCTAGATATTGAGTTCTTTGCATGTTCATTTTTACTGAAACAGAAGGCAGGGGGTTGAGGGCACTCACTCGAGCCCAGTTGGATAAAATATTCAAAGCAGTTGAGTGCACTATTGTTTATGAGCTCTCCAACGAGCATTTTCATTCAGAGTCCAGTCTGTTTGTTTACCCATTCAAGATCATTCTCAAGACCTGTGGGACTACCAAACCGCAATTCCGGGGCACTAGGGTTATTAGACTCTCATAGTAGAGGTCAGCCCTGGCAAGGTTTTAGTCATGTCGGGATTAGTATAAATAGAGAACTGGAGTCTCTATTTAACACACAACTCATCCACACTCAAGTGTAGCGCATATTTGAGGAAGGAGAAGACACTGGGGCTAGATAAGAAGAAGATTACTGTTGTTGGGAGATCACTTACTGTTTTGGGGCTTTTACTATTTTGGTGCTGATTCTATCTCTGAGGAAGTTGCGGGTTTTTCTCCTTTATGGTTTCCCCGAGGAAAAACACTGTGTTCATTGTCTCTTGTGTTTGATTGTTGTACTTGTTATTCTCTCAGTTAAAGATCCTAATAATGCTAGCTTAATGTTGAAAAACTAACATGGTATTAGAGCTAACCTGAGAAGAAGACATTGTGCAGCTGCGGGAACTAGGGCTTCCTATTTTGTGGATCTTCCTCCACAGATTTTCAGCAAAAGTAAGGTGGAATAACTCTCGTCCTTAGGGTGCATCTTTCTGTCGAAGCAAAATCCAATTATGAGGTTTTTTAGTTTTGGACCCCACACTGCTGCCGAAAATTAGGGATTTTCACAGAAGAGGAATTTTTCAGTGAGCTCAGGCATGGATTGATTTCCTCCCCAAAATCAAAGTTAGGGACAAATTTCAAGGCATTTGGGTGGACAGAACTCCGAAAAAGAAAAACCCTAATTTTCTCCCGAACCAGCTCTGTAGGATTTCAGCTCAAGTTTCAGATCCGACATCTTGAATCTGGTAAGATCTAAAATATTTTGTATTTCCATTTGAGGTTCTTAGATAAGATGTCTCATCATACCAAGCTTGATGAAAAGCTTGAGGGAACTGATAACTTCCGAGCCTGGAAGTATAGGATCTCCCTGGTCTTGGAAGAGAATGAATTAGACTCCTACATTCATGAGGAGGTTTCAATTCCAGAGGGAGATGAGGCAAAGGCCTTACATAAAAATAAGATTGTTATGGCAAAGAGGATCATTGTTGATTCTATCAAGGATCACCTTATCCCACAGGTGTCCTCTCTTAAGACACATAAAGCCATGTTTGATTCCCTAACCAAATTGTTTGAAGGGAAGAACATAAACCGGAAGATGACTCTAAGGAATCAAATGAAGAATGTGAAGATTCAGAATGCAGAGACTATCCAGTCCTACTTCACAGGGGTTTCTCAGATCAAGGAACAATTAGAAACTATTGATGAAGAAGTGGAAAATTCAGAGATTGTGATGACTACATTGAATGGCCTTCCTAGGCCATGGGATTCTTTCATCCAAGGAATCTGTACTAGAAAGAAGTTAGTCAAGTTCAGCAGACTATGGGAAGAATGCTCTCAAGAAGAAGCTCGGATAGCAGCCTAAGAAGAGAAGATGGGAATTGAAGATCAAGCCCTCACAGTTCACTCCAAGAAGGGAAGAAGAAATCCTCATTACTCCAAAGGTAAGAACTCTCATTCTAATAATAGAAAGGACCTATATAGATTGAGATGTTATACATGTGATGAAAAAGGACACTTTACAAAAGACTGTCCTAAGAGCAAGAACCACTCTCATAAGAAGAAGGGGAACAAAAGAAGACATCATGCTCATGCTGCAGAGGATGATGAACCATCCAGGAAGAGATCCAGATATGAAAGTGAAGATTCTTCAAGTGAGGATGAATATGTTTTGATTTCCGCTCTCACAGGTAACATTACTCATGGTAGTGATGATTAGCTCATAGACAGTGGGGCTTCCAAACATATGACTAGATTCAAGGAATCCTTTGTGAGACTATCAGAACATGAATCACCTCACAAGGTGAAGCTAGGAGATGACTACCAATATCCAATAAAAGGTAGTGGGGAATCTTCATATAAATTCAACTCTGGTAAGTCTCTAACAATGAAGGAAGTATTGTTTGTACCAGGACTCAAGAAGAACCTTCTCTCTATATCAGCATTGGATGCAAAAGGAACGCGGGTTGCATTCGTAGATGGTTAAGTCATTATGTGGCCTAAAGGAAATACTATCGATGATGCGGTAGTAATTGAAGAACAAGAAGGAGGATTGTACAAATTGAAGGGCCATCCAGAACAAGCAATGGTCCATGATATAGTAGATCCAAGTGAACTTTGGCATAGAAGACTTGCACATGTGCATTACAGAGCACTACCTATTGCAAGCAAAGCTCTTGAAGGTCTTCCATAAATCCAAGCAAAACATGATCGGGTCTGCAAAGGATGTGTGAAGGAAAAGAACACAAAGAAGACATTTCCAAGTAGGGAAAGCAAAGAAAAAGGAATCTTGGAAATCATCCACTCTGATGTATGCGGTTGTATGTCATCAAGATCACTAAGCGGGTATGCATATTATGTCTCTTTTATTGATGATTTTTCTAGGAAGACATGGGTTTACTTCATGAAGAACAAAGACTAAGTATTCAGCAAATTCAAGGAATTCAAAGCCTTGATCAAGAACCATACTGAAAAGAATATCAAGATTTTTCGATCAGACAATGGTGGAGAATTCACTTCAAATGAATTCAAGAAGCTATGCAAAGACTCAAGGATTAAGAAGGAGTTGTCCACTCCTTATAATCCACAACAGAATGGGGTTGCGGAAAGGAAGAATATAACTATCATGGAAGCTGCAAGAGCAATGCTTCATGATCAAGATCTTCCTATGCATCTTTGGGCTGAAGCTTCCAGAACAACGGTGTATGTACAAAACCGTACTCCCCATAGAGTACTCGAGAACAAGACTCATGAAGAAGTATTCTCTGGCAAGAGACCAGAAGTTAGCCATCTCAGAATATTCGGCTGTCCTGTGTACATACACATTTCAAAGGAGAAAAGGACAAAATTAGATCCTTTAGGAAAGAAGAGTATATTCGTGGGATACTCTGAAAGCTCGAAGGCTTATAGAATCTATTTCCTAGGATACAAGAAGATTGATATCAGCAGGGATGTGTCATTTGATGAAGACATAGCTTTCAAAAAATCCAGAAAGATACATGCTGAAGAACCTGAAGAAGCAGAAGCAGAAGCACCCACAATTCATGATACAACCATGAATGAAGAAGCTCAAGAAGAAGATCGAGAATTTGAAGAACCACAAAGACATATAGATCCACCTCTGGGGAAGAATCCTCATAAGAGGAAACCTACTTAGGTATGAGAACTTATCCAAGGTGTGGAAATATATGGGGCTCGAGAAGAGAATCATAGAGAAAGAAAGAGGACCAGATCCTGCTCTGGGTATGTAGCTTTATTATGTGATTTCATTGATAAAGAACCTTCCAGTTATGAAGAAGCAGCATAATGGAAAGAATGGAAGGATGCCATGATCAAAGAATATCAATCAATCATGAAGAATGATGTTTGGGATGTTGTCCCAAGACCAGAAGGGAAGTCAGTTGTAACTTCCAAATGGGTCTACAAGATCAAGCATGCTGCAGACAGTAGCATTGAAAAGTATAGAGCAAGATTTGTGGCTCGAGGTTTCTCTTAGAAAGAAGGAATAGACTATGAAGAAACCTTTGCACCTGTAGCCAGATACACTTCCATCATATCAGTACTTGCTCTGGCTGTAGTGATGAAATGGAAGATACACTAGATGGATGTCAACACTGCTTTCTTGAATGGTGTGGTGGAATAGGAAGTGTATGTAGAACAACCACTCAGTTTTGAGACACATGATAGAGAGTCTCATGTATGCATATTCAAGAAAGCCCTGTACGGTTTGAAATAGGCACCCAGGACCTGGTACGGCAGAATTGACAGCTTTCTATCCAGTTTGGGCTTTACCAAGAGTAAAGCAGATTCCAACCTTTACTACAAGGTTGAAGATGGCAACCCAGTGATGCTTTTACTATATGTAGATGATCTATTTGTGACAGGTACAGATGGGTTGATTTTTGATACGAAGAGAAAGCTTGCTGTTGAGTTCGAGATGAAGGACTTGGGTATGATGCATTACTTTCTAGGTATGGAAGTGTGGCAGAGTATGGATGGAATCTTCCTTGGATATGGGAAGTATGCAATAGAGATCCTGAAGAGTTTTGGGATGATGTACTGCAAGACTATGGCCACACCTATGGCATCAAACCTGAATCTATTGAGTGATGCTTCATCAAATTATGTTGATTCTAAGATGTATTTTCAGATGATTGGATCATTGATGTACCTGACGAACATGAGACCAGACATTTTCTTTGCTGTGAACACCTTGAGCCAGTTCTTAACAGATCTGAGACATGTTCACTTGTTCATGTTCAGTTATTAGACTCTCATAGTAGAGGTCAGCCCTGGTAGGGTTTTAGTCATGTCGGGATTAGTATAAATAGAGAATTGGAGTCTCTATTTAACACACAACTCATCCACACTCAAGTGTAGCGCATAGTTGAGGAAGGAGAAGACACTAGGGCTAGATAAGAAGAAGATTACTGTTGTTGGGAGATCACTTGCTGTTTTGGGGCTTTTAGTGTTTTGGTGCTGATTCTCTCTCTGAGGAAGTCGCGGGGTTTTCTCTTTTATGGTTTCCCCGAGGAAAAACACTGTGTTCATTGTCTCTTGTGTTTGATTGATGTACTTGTTATTCTCTCAGTTAAAGATCCTAATAATGCTAGCTTAATGTTGAAAAACTAACATGGTATTAGAGCTAACCTGAGAAGAAGACACTGTGCAGTTGCGGGAACTAGGGCTTCCTATTTTGTGGATCTTCCTCCACAGAGTTTCAGCAAAAGTAAGGTTGAATAACTCTCGTCCTTAGGGTGCATCTTTCTGTCGAAGCAAAATCCAATTCTGATATTTTTTAGTTTTGGACCCGACACTACTGCCGGAAATTAGGGCTTTTCACAGAAGAGGAATTTTTCAGTGAGCCTAGGCCTGGATTGATTTCCTCCCCAAAATTGAAGTTAGGGACAAATTTCAAGGCATTTGGGTGGACAAAACTCTGGAAAATAAAAACCCTAATTTTCTCTCGAACCAGCTCTGCAGGATCTCAGCTCAAGTTTCAGATCCGACATCTTGAACCTGGTAAGATCTAAAATCTTTTGTATTTCCATTTGAGGTTCTCAGATAAGATGTCTCATCATACCAAGCTTGATGAAAATCTTGAGGGAGCTGATAACTTCTGAGCTTGTAAGTATAGGATCTCCCTGGTCCTGGAAGAGAATGAATTAGACACCTACATTCATGAGGAGGTTCCAGTTCCAGAGGGAGATGAGGAAAAGGCCTTACATAAAAAGAATATGGTTATGGAAAAGAGGATCATTTCTGATTCTATCAAGGATCACCTTATCCCACATGTGTCCTCTCTTAAGACACTTAAAGCCATGTTTGATACCCTAACCAAATTGTTTGAAGGGAAGAACATAAACCGGAAGATGAATCTGAGGAATCAACTAAAGAATGTCAAGATTTAGAATGCAGAGACTATCCAGTCCTACTTCACAAGGGTTTCTCAGATCAAGGAACAATTAGAAGCTATTGATGAAGAAGTGGAAAATGCAGAGATTGTGATGACTACTTTGAATGGCCTTCCTAGGCCATGGGATTCTTTCATCGAAGGAATCTGTGCTAGAAAGAATTTAGTCAAGTTCAGCAGACTGTGGGAAGAATGCTCTCAAGAAGAAGCTTAGATAGCAGCCCAAGAAGATAAGATGGGAAATGAAGATCAAGCCCTCACAGTTCACTCCAAGAAGGAAAGAAGAAATCCTCATTACTCCAAAGGTAAGAACTCTCATTCTAATAATAGAAAGGACCTATCTAGATTGAGATGTTATACATGTGATGAAAAAGGACACTTTGCAAAAGACTGTCCTAAGAGCAAGACCCACTCTCATAAGAAGAAGGGGAACAAAAGAAGCCATCATGCTCATGCTGCAGAGGACGATGAACCATCCAGGAAGAGATCCAGATATGAAAGTGAAAATTCTTTAAGCGAGGATGAATATGTTTTGATTTCCGCTCTCACAGGTAACATTACTCATGGTAGTGATGATTGGCTCATAGACAGTGGGGCTTCCAAACATATGACTAGATTCAAGGAATCCTTTGTGAGACTGTCAAAACATGAATCACCTCACAAGGTGAAGCTAGGAGATGACTACCAATATCCAATAAAAGGTAGTGGGGAATCTTCATATAAATTAGACTCTGGTAAGTCTCTAACAATGAAGGAAGTATTGTTTGTACCAGGACTCAAGAAGAACCTTCTCTCTATATCAGCATTGGATGCAAAAGGAACGCGGGTTGCATTCAGAGATGGTTAAGTCATTATGTGGCCTAAAGGAAAGACTATCGATGATGCAGTAGTAATTGAAGAACAAGAAGGAGGATTGTACAAATTGAAGGGCCATCCAGAACAAGCAATGGTCCGTGATACAATAGAGCCAAGTGAACTTTGGCATAGAAGACTTGCACATGTGCATTACAGAGCACTACCTATTGCAAGCAAATCTGTTGAAGGTCTTCCAGAAATCCAAGCAAAACATGATCGGGTCTGCAAAGGATGTGTGAAGGGAAAGAACACAAAGAAGACATTTCCAAGTAGTGAAAGAAAAGCAAAAGGAATCTTGGAAATCATCCACTCCGATGTATGCGGTTGTATGTCATCAAGTTCACTAAGCGGGTATGCATATTATGTCTCTTTTATTGATGATTTTTCTAGGAAGACATGGGTTTACTTCATGAAGAACAAAGACTAAGTATTAAGCAAATTCAAGGAATTCAAAGCCTTGATCGAGAACCATACTGAAAAGAAGATCAAGAATTTTCGATCAGACAATGGTGGAGAATTCACTTCCAATGAATTCAAGAAGCTATGCAAAGACTCAGGGATTAAGTGGGAGTTGTCCACTCCTTATAATCCACAACAGAATGGGGTTCTGGAAAGGAAGAATATAACTATCATGGAAGCTGCAAGAGCAATGCTTCATGATCAAGATCTTCCTATGCATATTTGGGCTGAAGTTGTCAGAACAACGATGTATGTACAGAACCGTACTCCACATAGAGTACTCGAGAACAAGACTCGTGAAGAAGTCTTCTTCAGCAAGAGACGAGAATTCATCCATCTCAGAATATTCGACTGTCCTATGTACATACACATCCCAAAGGAGAAAAGGACAAAATTAGATCCTTCAGGAAAGAAGAGTATATTCGTGGAATACTCTGAAAGCTCGAAGGCTTACAGAATCTATTTCCCTGTATACAAGAAGATTGACATCAGCAGGGATGTGTCATTTGATGAAGACGAAACTTTCAACAAATCCAGAAAGATACCTGCTGAAGAACCTGAAGAAGCAGAAGTAGAAGCACCCACAATTCATCATACAACCATGAATGAAGAAGCTCAAGAAGAAGATCGAGAATTTGAAGAACCACAAAGACCTAAAGATCCACCTCTGGGAAAGAATCCTCATAAGAGGAAACCTGCTTGGGTATGAGAACTTATCCAAGGTGTGGAAATATATGGGGCTCCAGAAGAGAATCATAGAGAAATAAAGAGGACCAGATCCTGCTCTGGGTATGTAGCTTTACTATGTGATTTCATTGATAAAGAACCTTCCATTTATGAAGAAGCGGCATAACAGAAATAATGGAAGGATGCCATGATCGAAGAATATCAATCAATCATGAAGAATGATGTTTGGGATGTTGTCCCAAGACCAGAAGGGAAGTCAGTTGTAACTTCCAAATGGATCTACAAGATCAAGCATGCTGCAGATGGTAGCATTGAAAAGTATAAAGCAATATTTGTGGCTCGGGGTTTCTCTTAGAAAGAAGGAATAGACTATGAAGAAACCTTTACACCTGTAGCCAAATACACTTCCATCAGATTAGTACTTGCTCTGGCTGTAGTGATGAAATGGAAGATACACCAGATGGATGTCAAGACTACTTTCTTGAGTGGTGTAGTGGAAGAGGAAGTGTATGTAGAACAACCACTCGGTTTTGAGACACATGACAGAGAGTCTCATGTATGCAAATTGAAGAAAGCCCTGTACGGTTTGAAATAGGCACCCAGGACCTGGTACGGCAGAATTGACAGCTTTCTATCCAGTTTGGGATTTACCAAGAGTAAAGCAGATTCCAACCTTTACTACAAGGTTGAATATGGAAACCCAGTGATGCTTCTACTATATGTAGATGATCTATTTGTGATAGGTACAGATGGGTTGATTGTTGTCACGAAGAGAAATCTTGTTACTGAGTTCGAGATGAAGAACTTGGGTATGATGCATTACTTTCTAGGTATGGAAGTGTGGCAGAGTATGGATGGAATCTTCCTTGGATAAGGGATGTATGCAGTAGAGATCCTAAAGAGTTTTGGGATGATGGACTGCAAGACTATGGCCACACCAATGGCATCAAACCTGAAGCTATTGAGTGATGCTTCATCAGAGTCGGTTGATTCTATGATGTATTGTCAGATGATTGGATCATTGATGTACCTGACGAACACGAGACCAGACATTTGCTTTGCTGTGAACACCTTGAGCCAGTTCTTAACAGATCAGAGACATGTTCACTTGATTGCTGCAAAGCATATTCTGAGGTACCTAAAGGGTACAATTGATTATGGGATCATGATCCGTAGGATCTCAACTTAGTGCTTTAAAATTTTGTTGTAAGAGAATGCTTGTAACAGGTTGATTAAAGGAACAACATTAACAAAAATTAAATGCTCAGAACAGGAATGAAAAGCAAGACTGATAAACAGATGCCGAGCATGAAAACACAGAAACAGAATTTAATAACGGAGTTCACCCCCTCCACTGGGCTACGTCTCTGGGTCCCTCTCCAATAGGAACCGATCCAATTAATTTCTTAAAATGGTACAAATGGTTCTGGAATAATCACAGACTGGACATTAACAGTAAAGTCTTCAAGACCTTCCCTCTGAAAGTTACCAAACTGGACTTCAACAGGAAAAAGAAGCCACGTATAACTGAGAATAGTCGACTTCCCAAGAACAACAAAATGCTCTCTGAAGCTTCTCGCCATCGAGAAAACACTGCACTGTGCTCCCAACAAACTGATTCCCCCTGCGTCCAAAATCCTGTTTAATACTCATCTTCGTCGTTACAAATGAGCAAAAAAAACGTCTAAGAAAAATGCGACTGTTCACCTTCTTCTCTCAAATGCCAACAGGCTGTTCCTCTCCTGGCATTACAACCACACAGTATCAAGATTCTGCAAACCTGTTTTCAAAATGCGCCCCGCGCGAACCATCACAGTGTTTCTGTCAGAAGGTTTTGTTATCTCCTCATCCGCTGTTGTGGAAGGAATATAAGCAACTGGCTCCGACGGTCTCAATTGGCTGTCATCTTGTCTTTCAAGTCAGAGGCTTTAGTCGTTTTTATTTCCACCGTTGTGGCTACCGGAAGCATTTCGCCTTCTGATTTGCTGAAGTCCCCGCTGTTGCGGCTGCCGGAAGCATTCCGCCTTCCGATTTGCTGAAGTCCCCGACGTTGTGGCTGCCGGAAGGTTTTCGACTTCCGATCTGTTGAAGCCTCCGCCGTTGGAGCTGTCAGAAGCATTCCGCCTTCCGAACTGTTGAAGCCTCCGCCGTTGCAACTGCCAGAAGGTTTTTGACTTCCAAACTGTTTTAGCGTCCATCGTTGCGGCTGCTGAAAGGATTTCAACCTCCAACATTGCGGAAGGGAAAAGCTTCCGACGTCCGCTCTGTGTATTTTCTTTCGCCGTCCGATTTTCCACCCGCGGCTTCTTTTGAACCACTGTACCAAATTTTGGATTGTTAAAGAGGAATTATACGCCAGATCAATCCTCCCCAATGGAGAGATTTTGGACCACCAAAATCCTGAATTATTCTGCAAGTAAGTGAGGGTAAATTTCCCTCACTTTACCAATATCCATCCATCTTTCTTTGCTCGGACGCATTCCTTTCATCCCATCTCGAAGGTACTCAGCATTCCCCCTTCGTGAAGTCTTTACATTTCTGTTTAGAATAACATCATCCTGCAACTCTCTCATATATTCAGGTGCCAAATCATCAACTGAAGGAATTTGTACGTTAGTTTCCTCATCCATGATCATAGGAGGCTCATATAATTTAAGATTCTCAATATTGACAACTGAGTAAATTTGCATGTATGGAGGTAAATTCAAGCGAAAAGCATTAGTACCGATCTTTTCCAAGATCTCAAAAGGACCATACCTGATAGGCTTAAGCTTTTTACCTTCACCTTTCATCCTTTCTTTGGTGATGTGTAACCAAACTCGGTCACCAACCTGAAATTGATGATCAATTCGATGCTTGTCATGCCTGGCTTTGTACTTTGCCTGGCTCTTCTCCAATTGTTCTTGAACTGCCTGCTGCATTGCTTGGATTCTCTGAATGAACTTTAAAGCATTATCTGCATCATGATGTCCATCCACTGCATCTTTTCCAAAAGAGAAGTCCATAGGTGTTTTTGGCAGATAACCAAAACAAGTTTCAAAAGGAGATTTTTTCGTGGAAGAATGAACTGCATGATTGTAAGCATGTTGTATATACTGCAACTGCTCATCCCAAATTTTAGGATGCTTACTACAATATCCTCTGAGCAGCTGAACCACTGTTCTATTCACTACCTCTGTTTGCCCATCGGTTTGTGGATGAAAAGCTGTACTTTTCTTCAGTTTGGTATCCATAAGCTCCCATAAAGTTGACCAAAATTTTCCCAAGAACCGGGAATCTCGATCTGATATAATAGACATGGGTAGCCCAAAATGTACCCAAACATTTTGAAAGAATAAAAGAGTTGTTTGTTCAGCAGTGATTTGCTTGTTACATGGCATCAAGATACACATTTTGCTGAACCTATCCACAATAGAATATAGGTAATCATGCCCTTTTCTAGTCATAGGTAGTCCTCCTACAAAGTCCATGGAAATACTTTCCCAAGGACAAGAAGAAACCGGAAGAGGAGTGTACAAACCCAATTTCCTATTGCTAGGCTTACTTGTTGCACACATAACACAACCTCTTATATATTTAGCTACAATTTCTTGCATTTGAGGCCAATAACAATGATTCTGCAATACAGACAATGTTTTGCTTACACCAAAATGTCCTGCAATCAATGAACTATGTGCCTCTTGGATCACATGCACTCTTTCTTTCTCTGGAATACAGAGTTTACCGAGATGATACAAGAGCTGTTCATGCACAAAATAGTTCTCTTCCTGTTTACCATGTATTAGTGATGCATATACTCTCTTAAAATCTTTATCTTCTGCATATTGTTCAATATAACTTTCATGTGTTAATGAATTGTTCTGAAGAATGATTGAAGCATTTGTAGGTGGCCTTGATAACATGTCTACTACTTTATTATGAATTCCCTTTTTGTACTTAATTACAAGATGAAACTGTTGTAAGAACCCCATCCATCTTAAATGCCTACTTTGTTGTATTTTAGTTTGATATTGCAAATATTGAAGTGGATGATGATCAGTATGTATGACTGTCTCTTTCCCCATGATATAATGTTTCCACTTCTTTACACTCTGTACTAAAGCATCCAATTCTTTGTCATAGGTAGGGTAGTTACTTACCATAGTAGAGAATGTCTCTAAATGGTAACACACTGGCTTTCTCCCTTGCATCAAAACTGCTCCCATGGCAAACCCGATGGCATCGGTTTCAATCTCAAATGGCTGCTGCAAATATGGAAATGTTAGAACTGGTGTTGTGCTAATATTTTCCTTCAAAGTGTCAAAGGTTCTCTGATGCTTGCCTCCCCACTAGAAAATCTCTTTAACACTTGTCAATGCATGTAACGGTGCAGCAATGGAAGAAAACCCATAAATGAATTTCCTCCACTACTGAACCGCACCCAGAAAACTTCTGATTTCAGTAACGGTGTTAGGTCGTGGCCAGTTTACAATGACAGCAACCTTGGCTGGGTCCACTCGCAGGTGGCCTCCACCAATAATATGGCCTAGATATACTAAAGAAGTTTTAGCAAATTCACACTTAGACATTTTTACATAAAGCTTTTCCTTTCTTAGTACATCTAATTTTTTTTCACATGTACCACATGCTCTTCCCAAGTGTTGCTAAACACAAGGATATCATCTAGATACACAATTACAAAATCATCAATGAATGAACGATAGACATCATTCATGACCCGCATGAAAGTAGCAGGAGCGTTACATAGCCCAAAAGGAATTACAAGCCATTCATACAAACGCTGTTTTGTTTTAAACGTTGTTTTCCATGCATCATTTTCAGCAACACAGATTTGATGATACCCACTACGCAGATCCAATTTTGTAAAATAAATTTCATGTTTCAATTGATCAAGCAAATCATCAATACGAGGAAGAGGATACCTATTTTTAATGGTGATTTTGTTAAGGGCCCTATAGTCAATGCACATCCTCCACGACCCATCCTTCTTTGGAACCAAGACTATAGGAGATCCGCAAGGAGAAGTGCTGGGCCAGATTACCCCCTTCTCAATCAGCTCCTGAACCTGCTTCTTGATTTCCTCATTCTGCATTACAAACATCCGATGCATGGCTATGTTCGGGAGTGGCACATCCTACTACAAATGTATCTCATGCTGAATCTCTCTCCTTGGTGGTAACCCCTTCGGATCTTGAAACAAATCATCATACTTAGAAATAATTTCAATCAGTTCAGATTTCTGTTTAGGGTCACATCCTTCAAAAGATTTAGAGATCTCATCATTTTTCATCTTAACCATCATCAACACAAAATTCTTACTAGCATTTGCCAACCTCTTCATTTGTCCTGCAGAGACTATTGCTAGATTGGTTTTCATCTTATGTGCTCGTACAATATATTCCATACCTTCTTTAAAAAGATGATACTTATTCTTCTCTCTATAAAAGACTACTTTCCGGTCATACAAATATCGACTCCCAAGTACAATTCCACAAATGTCAAGTGGTACTACATCGAATTCTACCTCATTCCTAAAATTTTTAGTAATTGCAAATTTTAATACACATTTCCTTGTAACTTGCAATCGTGTATCATTAGTAACCCAACCTAGAGGATAGGGCTTTTCAGGAGGCACAGTAACTAAATGCAATTTCTTAACCACTTCTTCTGATATCAGGTAGACTTGTGAAACACTATCAAACAATGTATCAATCTTTGTGTGATTTGCAATGACACAAACATGAAACAGTGCACTTCTATCTTTATCATTTTGCTTAGAAGTAGATGGCAGACATGTACTTGCACTAGAACTGGATTGTGCATCAATTGGAAGTGAGATACTTTTATCCTTACCTTGGATCCCAACAGCTGTAACCTTTGTTTCATCACCTGAGTCGGATCCCAAGTCTTGAATAACTGCTGCAGTAGCTTTGGCTTTCCCTTTATCTTTGTTTCCTCCGTACTTCTTTGGCCTCAACTCCGGATGAAGTTTCCAACACTTAGAGACATCATGTCCCTTCTGACAATGCGAACATGTAGGCTTTTCACCTTCTTTCTTAACAATAGTCATCTTCTATTTCCCCTT
>LPNX010836627.1:36862-55155 GCA_001517045.1 Pseudotsuga menziesii | reverse complement strand
ATGAGAAGAAGAAAAAGTCTGATTAGTGTTAGGAGGATCACCATCACCTCCTACTCCTTTACCCTTTTCTTCAGGCTTCACTCCTGCATCTCTGGATGAAGATCACGGGGGCTTCACTTGTTTACCAATATCCTATCACGTTAGTTCATATTGTGGGTTTTAAAATTATAAAAAATCAAACCAATATATTGTAGGTATTGGGGGGATGAGGGGTTTAAGTTGGGGGTAGGTAGGGTGGTTTATAAGGATTGAGGTATAAAAAGGGGCGGGGAGGAAGTTTTAAGTATTGGTAGGGGTTTTCAACAAAAGAGTTTGGGTCAATATCTCTTGAAATTAAAGGTATTCTTTAATATCCCATGATTGCACGTGCTATGTGACAGGTTCACTAAGTGAAGTCCCCGTGATGAAGATCCCTCTTTTTTCTTCTTCCTCTCTGCTCGCTCATTGAGTAGAATTTCCAGCATGGCTTTCATACTCATAAAAGCCTCCACAAACTCTGTTTTAGAAATGACAGGTTTTTCCCGTTCGGTATGTCCTTCTTCTTCCCGTCGTGGAGAAGCCATGGTTCTTGAGAATGTTCTCCTGGAGCCAATCTCAGGATCTTCTTCAACTAATTCTCCTTCACCACGCTTTAACCTGGACCTGGTAAGCATTCACAAATTTGCACAACAGTCAACCAGCTCTGATACCAAATATGATCTGTAGGATCTCAACTTAGTGCTTTAAAAATTTGTTGTAAGAGAATGCGTGCAACAGGATGATTAAAGGAACAACATTAACAGAAATTAAATGCTCAGAACAGGAATGAAAAACAAGACTGATAAATAGATGCCAAGCATGAAAACACAGAAATAGAATTTGATAACGGAGTTCACCCCCTCCACTGGGCTACGTCTCCGGGTCCCTCTCCAATAGGAACCGATCCAATTAATTTCTTAAAATGGTACAAATGGTTCTGGAATAATCATAGACTGGACATTAATAGTAAAGGCTTCAAGACCTTCTCTCTGAAAGTTACCAAACTGGACTTCAACAGGCAAAAGAAGCCAAGTATAACTGAGAATAGTTGACTTCCCAGGAATAGCAAAATGCTCTCTGAAGCTTCTCGTCACCGAGAAAATGCTGCACTGTGCTCCCAACGAACTGAGTCCCCCTGCGTCTGAACTCCCTTTTAATACTCATATTGGCCGTTACAAATGAGCAAAAAAAACATCCAAGAAAAATGCGATTGTTCACCTTCTTCTCTCAAATGCCAACATGTTGTTCCTCTCCTGGCGTTACAACCACATAGTATCAAGATTCTGCAAACCTGTTTTCAAAATGCGCCCCGCGCGAACCATCACAGTGTTTCTGTCGGAAGGTTTTTTATCTCCTTGTCCGTCGTTGCGGAAGGAAGATAAGCAATTGGCTCCGACGGTCTCAATTGGCTGTCGTCTTGGCTTTCAAGTTGGAGGCTTTAGTCATTTTGATTTCCACCGTTGTGGCTATCGGAAGCGTTTCGCCTTCCGATTTGCTGAAGTCCCCGCCGTTGCGGTTGCTGGAAGCATTCTGCCTTCCGATTTTCTGAACTCCCCGCCGTTGCAGCTGCCGGAAGGTTTTCAACTTCCGATTTGTTGAAGCCTCCGCCGTTGCGGCTGCCGGAAGCATTCCGCCTTCCGAACTGTTGAAGCCTCCACCGTTGCAGCTGCCGAAAGGTTTTCGACTTCCAAACTGTTTTAGCATCCACCGTTGCGGCTGCCGGAAGGCTTTCAACCTCCAACATTGCGGAAGGGAAAAGCTTTCGACGTTCGCTCTTTGTATTTTCTTCCGCCGTCCGATTTTCCACCCGCGGCTTCTTTTGAACCGCTGTACCAAATTTTGGATCATTAAAGAGGAATTATCCACCGGATCAGCTCAAGTACGATGCAAATTGGAAGAATAACCTGGAGGGTTATGTTGATTCATATTGGGCAGGCAGTGCCATCGATAGGAAGAGCACTTCAGGGTGTTGCTTCAGTATGGGATCAAGTGTGATCTCTTGGTTTAGTAGGAAGCAATCCTGTGTGGCA
Source organism: Pseudotsuga menziesii (assembly GCA_001517045.1). Lineage (NCBI taxonomy): Eukaryota > Viridiplantae > Streptophyta > Pinopsida > Pinales > Pinaceae > Pseudotsuga > Pseudotsuga menziesii. The sequence continues at coordinate 53,107 of LPNX010836627.1, read as the reverse complement.
TTGAGTACAGCTGAGGCAGAGTATGTCGTAGCTTGTTCAACTAGTTGTGAGGCAGTATGGATGTGGAAGCTACTGTTTGATTTATTTGATCTCCAGTTGGATGCTACTTGTATACATTGTGACAACCAGAGTTGCGTGAAGTTGTCAGAGAATCTACTGTTCCATGACAAGTCGAAGCATATCGAGATCAAGTACCACTATATCAGGGATATGGTGGAGAAGGGAGCAATGAAGCTCCAGTATGTTGCAACGGAGGAACAAATAGCTGATGTATTGACGAAACCATTGGCTAGAGTGAAGTTAGAGTACTTTAGGGAGAATCTTGGTGTTCTCCATATCGAGGTTTCCTCCAAGGGAAAGTGATGAGTCCCATAGCCATTCTGACATGGTGAGAGGATTGGTTCTTTCCATGATCAGATGTAAGGGCTGAGCCATTCTGTCATGGTGAGATGATTGGTTCCTTCCATGACAGAAATGAGTTCTAATCCATTCTGATATGATTGTAGGATTGGTTCCTACATGATCAGATATAAGGGCTATTGCCATTCTTGGAATGGATCTTCCTGGTGAGGTACCAGGAAAACTCAGTTTTTGAATGAGGGTCGTTCTAATATGACTGTGGGATTTGTTCTCACATGATCAGATATGAGTGCATGGCCATTCTAATGTGATTGATGGATGTGTTCCCACTTGATCAGATGTAAGGGATGAATCCATTATGTCATGGCTAAAGGATTAGGTTCCTCCCATGTCATATATGAGTGATAATCCATTCTAACTTAGTGTCATATATAAGGGCTAGCGCCATTCTTTGAATGGAGCTACTTGGTGAGGTACTAAGGATCCTTAGTATAGGACTGAGAGCGATTTTGATGTGACTGAGGGATGTGTTCCCACATGCTCAGATGTAAATGCAGTGGCCTTTCCACAGATGATAGTAGTTTGGGTTCCTATCATGCTGGTGGTTGTAAGTGCCGAGCCTTTTCACAGATGATAGTACTTTGGGTTCCTATCATGCTGGTGACTATAAGTTTTGTGCCTTTTCACATATGGTAGTAGTTTGAATTTCTACCATGCTGGTGATTGTAAGTGCTGAGCCTTTCCACAGATGGTAGTAGTTTGAGTTCCTACCATGCTGGTGGATGTAAGTGCTGTGCCTTTCCACAAGTGATAGTAGTTTGGGTTCCTATCATGTTGGTGGTTGTAAGTGCTGAGCCATTTCATAGATGATAGTAGTTTGAGTTCCTATCATGCTGGTGAATGTGAGTGCTGGGCCTTTCTGATATGTTTATAGGATTGGTTCCTACATGATCAGATGTGAGTGTTGGGCGTGCCTTTCTGACGAGTAGGTCAGATGTAAGTGCTGGGCGGGGCATTCTGACTTAGTGTTAGATATAAGTGCTGAAGAAAGACCTACATGGAGGCTAAGCCTACAACCAGTGTTGTAATCTCACAGATCACATAAGGTTACCAATAATACACATTAAAACATATATATATAAAATAGAGACAAGAGATAATAACAGATAGGTAAATAAACATATTATATTATACAAATGAGTCCATACAACATAGAGGACTGAACTGAGTTCTTGTCTAGCTCAACTGCCTAATATATATGATTACAGAACGGTTACAAAATAACAACCTGTCGGTTCGGTGAACCGACACGACCTTAGGTGGCCGACCTAATCTCTAGTTTTAGTCAGCCGACCGACTTAGTCGGTTGTTTGACTAAGTCGGCTCATCGACTTAGTCAGCTGATTGAATTAGTCGGTTGATCGACTAAGTCGGCTATCCTCCAATTCGACTTATCGACTTTCTCCTTCTACATCTCCCCCATGAACAAAACATTTCTTCATCCTGAAGAAACAGGGAGGTACAAAATTCTTCGTAGCTGGCCTTAATAGTTATTGCGGTGGGCTGTGAAGTCTAATTGTCGGTCTTTTCTATACGTATACTTCTACAATGGTCGGGGTTGTTACTGCGAGGTGATCTTGAAAATATGTCCAACTCTGCAAAATTTTCTGGATGTCAATGGTGAGTGTGGTCAAGCCTGATAAGATCAACATCTTTTTTGAGATGGAGACTTCAGCTATCTTCTCCATGTCGGGACTCGAAAACTGGTCCTTCTCCTATGCGGTATCAATAAGTCATTTCATCTGTGGGAAGATGATGTCAACTTTCTCCAAGTTAGGGAGAGCTTGTTGCACCCACTAGTGTGCTTCCATTTCCAGTCGTTGTAGTTTGGTAGTTTCAAGCACTATCTGTTCTTTGATTGTTGCTCTAAGTGCTTCCTTAGTGGTTTTCCTGCTTTCTAATGCCTGAATCCCTTGACGAGTCTGCCGAGTTTGTTGATAGACTTGCCCATAGTAATTAGGCCAGTCTCTTAGTATTTCCTCATATACGGCAGACTCCTCCATATGATCTTGCAACACTTTATAGGCTTCAGAAAATGCAGTGTGCTGTGCCATTAAGAGTCGGGCAGTTTTCTCTTTTTGTCCCTCCTTTGTTTCCTGAATGTGCGTTTGGAGTGCTGACACTATGTTCTCAAATAGATGATACGCCCTTTCGAGCGGTTTGTCTGTGTCGACCTCTATGGGGCCCGGCATGACGGACTGGGCCAGATTCCTGCATTTGTTGAGAAACTCGACCTGCTCTGCGTTTTTGTTATTGAGTTCTTTATTTCTTTGCTCACTCCTCGTCTTTGCTTCACTTGCTAGGGTCTTGAGGAGTTGTCCTAGCTCTGTGTCGGTTAGGGAGCTTGCGTCCTTCAATCTGATTTGGACCTTTGAAGCTTGTTCATGATGCTCCTTCTTCTGTTTCTCCTTCCATTTCTTATGCTTTTCTTTATCTGCTTCTTGTGTACCTGCAACAGTCGAGGCGAGGTATTTGGTTTGTGGGATAGAGGCCAATGGTTTCTCTGGTTGGGGAGGTGGGATGACTACCACCTCTGGTTGTTTGGATCTAGTTGGTTGTGGTGGGCCTTTCTTTGAGTCGGGGGGTGGTGGTAGTGGTGGTGATGGAGTTGGCGAATGGTCGGGAGTGATTGGTTTGGGGAAAGTGTGGGTGAGTGGTGGGTTGTCGGGTTGAGGAGGTGAGTGTACGTCGGAGAACATTTGGTTAATTTGTTAGGCTATGTACTCCTCAGTTTCTTCTCCTTTAGTCGGTGTAGTGGCTGGTAGGTTGGCTTGGGGTACGGGTACAGTCGGTGTGATAGTTGAAGATCGACGTGCAATCACTTTAGATTCCTTGTCGGGATTCCTCTCGAAATTCGATGTAATGGTTGCAAAGGTTCTAGACTGTGCGTCTTGGCCTGGTTGGTATCCGCTAGTCTTGAAGAGAGGTGCTTTTGTAGAGATTTTGTGTGTCGACATAAATATGTCAGGAAGTTTCTCAATGAACGCTTGCAAATCTCTATCTTTGTCGAACTTTGCTTTCATAGCCTCCGACATCGTGCTTTTGCATAAGTCGAGGGGGTTGACGGAATACGGTGTCGATACATGTTCCTCGGTTATTTTCATCGGTGATGGGGTTGGAGGCGTCGACACAAGATCAACAATGTTTTCAGGTGTCGTCGTAGTCTTTGCTTTCTTCGATCGACCTGCTTGTGCTCCTGCGTTGACAAATTTCTAGAACTAGGTTTCGACCGGCACTTTATTTGCTGCAGCATCCTCTTTGATGTCGAGGGCCGTGGCTGCCAGTTCGTCTTCGTCTTCTGAGGAGACGGTAAGAATAAGCTTGCGCTTACCTTTACCTTGTTGTTGTTGTTGTGTTTTGAGCTTCTTCTTGGCCGCTGCTATTTCTTTCGACAATTTTTGAATAATACTTTTGGTAACATCATACTCAGGGTTTTCTGGCTTTGTCTCCCCTCCTAGCTCCTGAGTCGAGGTGACATATTTTGCAGCCGGAGGAGTTATCTGCTGCTGTGGCTGTGGCTTTGGATTTGTGGTCTGGGGTTCTACCTTCTTTGTGGTTGGAGGTTCTACCTTCTTTGTGGTTAGAGGTTTGATGGTTATTTGCAGTCGACCGATGTGTTCGATCGGTGTCTCCTCCGACACAAATGTGTTGATATAGAGGTTGAGCTCATAGTCTTCCTCTTTTTCCTGGTCTGTGAGCAGCCCTTCAATCAAGAAGTCGATCGGTTTTGCTGTTGCTGGTACTGGTATTTTTGTTTTGGTCTGTCGAGACAGTTCTCGAAAGATCTGGTCGACAGATGGATAGTATTCGAGGGATTTGGCATTCAAATTGTCGCCCTGCATGTACCACAACGAGGTATGGTTATGCTCCAGCTAGATGTGTGAGTTGATCGGTAGATTTATTCAAATTTTTTGAGGCACCCTCCATCTAGTCATGTGGAATTTGAGCTGTTGGAACCAGTTCTCCAATAGTACTTTCCCACACTCAAGCTCGTGCAAGGTTCCTTTCTGGGAGAATGGCTTAAATCTCCACATGTCGAACTTGGAAAGTTCTCGAAAGATTGGACTTCCCTCTGGGTAGATGTGGTACATGACAATCCATAAGATGAGGGAGGGGAACTTGATGATTCCCCTTGTTTCTTGACATCTTTCACAGATGGTCTTCACCATGCCGGCGACATATTCTTCCCATCTATATATTCATCCATCGGTGGCAATAGTGTCGACAGCTTCTAGCATGTCTAACTTAAGGTCGTTGCCTTGTCCTGCCAGTGCGAGTGTTATTGCAATGATTTTGGCCACAATCTATGGCGTTTGGGTTGTGATTTGGCTAATCATCAATCCCTTGTATTTTTTACCTAAGGATGACCCAGTGAGCTCTTGGACCAGTCCTTCTTTGATTCCAACTGGTACAGGGTTTCCTTCGTTAGAGAGACTGGTCAGCTTGGAGGTGACTTCTCCAGAGATGTCGACCGACTGGTTGAAGTAGAACCGGCCATTGTGATATCGACTGATGATGAATTTGACAGCAGTTTCCTTCGTGCCACCAAATCTAGCCATTAGTGGTGCGTTAGCATAGCTAAAGATAGTGTTGTGTCTGATTTTCTCTGTTGCTTGAGTGGCCTTTTTGTCGACAAAGGCCCATTTTTGTATTTCTGTCCATATTTTTTGTCATGAACCTTCCTGTACTTTGGCGTTTTTGATGTTTTTCAACCTGCGGGCTAAAGGTGTATTCACGGCCTGTATTTCCTTGGCATTGGTCGAGGCTCTAGTTTTTTTGGGGGCCATTGTGTCGTTTTGGCAGTCAATTTCACTAAGGGGTTCTTGACTTTTAGTCGATTGGATGCTCTGATGCTCTCTCTAGATGGATTGCGGTGAATGATCCTTCAGTGATCCAGTATTTATAGGCGATGATGTGGATGTGTGCATCGATGGGTGTATTAATGCCAGACGTGATGTTCCAGCTGGAATACTTGAGTGTGCATTAATGGTGAATTGCTTTCGATGCTTGATGTCATGAATGCGCGATGGGACTATTGAAGTCGTTGGTCGATGTCAGTGATGAGAATGGTTGATGGGAGTGGTCGGTCGATAAAAATGGTCGATGGTGTTATGTCGATGGGCATGATGGCGGTTGTCGAGATAGTAATTTCCTGTCATTGTTTTCTGTATGTATGGTACTTTTTGGCTTTTGAATTTTTTAAGATTTTATGGCTTTTGGTTGACAGTTATGGTCGTTATATGATTTTTTTTTTAATTAGTTTCTATAGCGTTTTAGTCGGGCTCCATTGACGAGATTCCGAAATACTATCCCCTGTAACGTCCTTATTCGGACTGATCCATTGGGATGTATCTCTTCTACAATGTAAGGTCCCATCCATTATGTGTGGAGTTTCTTAGGTTTACCTTTGACCCGACTGTTGTATAGTAAAGCAAGGTCTCAGACCGAAAAGTTTTTGTTCTTGATGTTGCGGTCGTTCCATGCTTTCTACTGTTGTTTCTAGATTTCTTGGTGTTGTATAGCCATGAGTCGGTGCTCTTCCAGCTTGCTGAGTTGCACTAGTCAGTCCTTCCTTCCTTGTTCGACATCGACATGTAGTATTTTTGTGATGATAGGTGTCTGTTGTCGAAAGTGTAGTGGAACTACTGCTTCTTGTCCATAGACTAGTCGAAAAGGAGTTTGGTCGGTTGATCGTTTATATGTTGTTCTATATGCCCATAAGACTACAGGTATTTTCTCATTTCAGTCGTCCTTATCAACATTACATATTTTGGTTAATCTTTTTGTTAGTGTTTTATTAAATGCTTCAATTGCTCCATTCGACTGAGGATGGCAAGATGTACTCCGACGATGGTGGATTTGGAATTGGTCAGTTAGGGTTTTGATAGTTTTGTTGATAAAGTGTGTCCCCTGGTCGCTAACCAGGGTTAGTGGACATCCAAATCTAGTGATGATATTCTCATAGATAAACTTAGCAGCTACCTCATTAGAGCATGTGTCGACTGGTTCAGCTTCTGCCCATTTAGTGACATATTCAACTGCAGTGATGATATACCTTGCACCTGACCTTTTTGCTGGTATAGGAAATGGTCCTATGAAGTTTATAGCCCAAATTTCAAATGTCAAACTTGGGTTTATTGATATCAGGGGAATTTCTGTGCTAGGCAGAGGTCGACCTAGTCATTGACATCTGTCACATCGACTAACAAAAGTTTTGCAATCTTTGTGGAGTGTCGTCCACCATAATCCTGATTGTTGTATTTTCTTTGCAGCTGTGTCTGCTCAAAAATGTCCTCCTGCAGGTCCATAGTGTGATTCATGCATAATGTGGTCTCCTTCATGTTCTAGTACACATCTTCTGAGGATATCATCTAATCCCATTTTGTATAAAAATCCATTGATAAGACTATATGGTGTAGCCTTCATAGCTAATATTTTTTTTTCTTGGTGCTCATACCTTCTGGTGCATGTCCATCTTCTAAAAACTAAGCTATTTCTTCTAGTTCTGCTGGAACGACTTCTACCCAAAATAAATTTGCATCAGGTAAGTCATCGTCAACTCCTGTCGGTTCTTCTCCCATGTCGATTCGAGATAAATGGTCGGGACCTACATTTAACTTGCTCGATCGGACAACGACTTCAAACTCAAATTCTTGGAAAAGAAGTAGCCATCGACAGATCCTTCCATGATGTAGTGGTTTATTGACAAGGTACTTGAGGGCCTGATGGTCTGTATAGAATGTAAATGGATTAGCTAACAGATAATGTTGATATTTTTGTAGGGGAAAGACCATTCCTAGGGCTTCTCTTGCTATTGTCGAATAGTTTCTTTCAGCCTTATTTAACTTTCTGCTACTGTAAACTATAGGATAATCCATTCCATCATCTCCTGGTTGAGTTAGGATTGCTCCTATTGCGAGGTTTGATGCATCAATATGGACATGGAATTTGATCGACTAGTTTGGAAATTTTAGGATTGGAGCTTCGATGATTTTTCTTTTTAATTTTTCAAATAATATGTGGCACTCTTCTGTCCAATTAAAGGCTTGATATTCTCTCAATAGTTCTTCAAGAGGATAAGTCATATCTGAATAATATCTTATGAATTTTTTGTAATAGCATGTGTGGGAAAGTAACACCCTGACTTAATTTGGGTTTATTGGTGGTTTTAGGTCAAGAATAATTTTGATCTTTGCGAATTCAACCTTAATACCTTCCTTACAGACAATGTTCCTAATAATATACCTATGGGGGTCACAAATGTGCATTTCTTGATGTTTAGGAAGAGTTGAAGCTGTCGACATCTCTCCAACATAAGTCTGAGCCATTTGCAATGATCTTTCAGCATGGAGTATATTGTCCAATCATAAAAGTATACTGCCATGGTATTATAGATATATTCCTGAAATGTTTTGACAACAATTCGAGAAAACACTGCAGGTGCATTCTTTAATCCAAAAAGCATAACTTTGTAAGCAAATGAACCAAATTCAAACAAAAAGGTTGTCTTCTTCTAGTCTTTTTTAGCTGTTGGCACTTGGTTATAGCCTGAAAATCCATCTGTAAATGAGTAGCATTCATGTCCTGCAACTTGATTCAAGATTTCATCTGCATAAGGGGTTGGAAATGGGCCTGTTAGTATTACTTTGTTTAGTTCCCTAAAGTCGACACAAATTGTTAGTCTGGTCGGGTCATGTTTCTTAGTTTGTACAACCATTGGACTTGCCCATTCTGATTGGTCGATAGGGTAGATGATGCCTGCTACCAACATGTTATCAATTTCCTTTTTCACTATCTCCTTGTATTTGTAGCTAGTTTATAAGGCCTTTTCTTCATAGGGCGAACATCAGGTTTGGTATCAATTTTCATTTCTCCCATTTCATGGATTAAGCCTTTTAGGTCTTTGTAATCTCTAGAAAATACATCTTGGAACTCCTTTAATAAGTTCACTATCTCTGTGGTCTGTTCTTCCCTCCAGTAGTCACCAATCTTTGCCATTTTTGGTCGATGATCATTTGAGATGTCGAATTCTTTAGTTTTGACTTTAGCATCTAGCCACTATGGTGCTTTGGCTTCATTGATCGATTGAATTCCTTCTTTGAACTGTGTGAATGTGGCAGGGAATTCGGCTGCATTCATTCTGTCGGTATCTTGTTGGTCAGTTGTCTCAACTTTTAGGATTGTACAAATAAGTTTGGTCATTTCGATATGGCTAGATTTCCATTGAAAGATTTTTCCTTCTGTGTTTTTCATTTTCTAATTGTGATCTTGTCGATTGTGGATTTGAACTTGTTTGTATATTGTTACATTTCCATGTCTATCGGTTATCCTGTAAGGGTTTGTTTTCGGTCGGCTGGATAAATTCTTTAATTTGTTTTGCTGTTTCGACCAAGTTTTCATTTTGCAGGATAAAGTTGAAATCTTTAATAAAATTTTCCTTGATTTTGTGCCATAAGAAGGTTTCACCTCTAGCTTCTTCCATCTTATACCATTTGTTTGGTAAGTCGGCTAGGGTTGATGGGAACAAGTGTGGCCATGCACGTTCATCCTTGTACCCAAGTTTTCTCCACTCCTTTTTACAGGTTTTGATATGATCTTCTGGGTTCTGTCCTTGAGTGAATACAAGTATCTGAGCTTGTTGGGTTAAATTATTTCCTCCAAACCTTTCAAAAATGTAGGTCGAAGCAGTTGTCCAGGTCTACAGACTTGTTTGATGGGTATCCCACCATCTAGTAGCTTGTCCTGTAAAATTTTCGACTAGGCTTTGAAGTCGGCCATGTTCACCAATATTTTTGGACACTTGTTCGACATGCATGACTGGTGATTCCCTTTCTTTATATCTTGGTAGTTGTGTATTATTCAGGTTGGTAGGTTGTAAAGTAGGGTGTTCCCTAATTTTCTTCTCAAAGATTTTTGGGACAATGGACACTATGAAGCACTGTTGGGTGGGATTTTTCTGCACTTTTTGTATAGTCCAGCACCCTCTTGCTTGTGTTTCATAGTTCTTGATCTCCCAATCATATAATTCGGCATCGAAATTATAACCAACTGAGTCTTGGTTGCCTAAATGCAGTTTTCCATGGATATTTGGTTTTGCGTAATCTGCATTGTTTTGGATTTGGTAGAGTTGTTGGACATCGACTTCTTCATCGATAGGTTCAGTCCAAGGTTCCCCTTGCGATGGATGAATGGGTACAATGACCTTTTGTCCATTTCCTTTTAATTTGATTCGTTCTTTGTCCAGGTATACGGAGGCTTTCATCTTTCTCCCCCAAGGTCGACCGACTAATGCTGGGAAGGAGCTGGATCCTTCCTTTGGGTCAATGATTTCGAAATCGGCCTTGGTTGAGATTCCTTTTATAGTCGTGTCGACGTTTCTACAGACTCCAATGGGTTTAATTAGGACCTAGTCGTCTAGTTTTAGGTATATGTCATGAGTCATGATGTTGACTTGTGAGCCGAAGTCGAGCACTACTTGTCGGACGTGGTATCCTTCGATTTCTAGGTAGACAAGTGGGTCAGCATCACCTTTGTCTTTTTTATTTAAGTTGCAGATGTTTTTTGTTTGTTTTTCAGAGTTGTTGCATTTTATTTCATATAGCAAATTGATGAACTGGGATACTGAGTTGTCTTTTTGAACGAGCTGGATTAATTCATTTATTGTGTTATGTTGAATATCATGAACATTTTCTTGTCGTGAGATTTCTTTGAATACATTGGTTGCTTCTTTGTATGCTTGTTTCTCTTTTAGTGGATCAAGATAGACATGTTTCTGTTTTATTTTACTGATTCTTGGGTTATCAGCTCCTGTTTTTGTTTCTTGTCAAGTTACAATATGCAAATTTTTTGTGTTTATTACATCATTTTTTTGCACACAGGACAAGACATTAACATTTTTTTTCGTATTAATTTTTTCTAACATGGTAGGGAAATCCTCTAGTGAGTGATCCCCTACCCCACAATGAGTACATAATTTGAGATCAGTTCTATCCTTATATGGACAGTCTGTGTACCGATGTCCCTCTTTATAACATGTGAAGCATTGGATGGGTCAACACGGTCGGTTGTCTCGATTCCCAGGAAATCGACCTCTTCCTCCATAGCCTCCACGTTGATTGTCATACCGGCACTCAGATCGTCGACCATCATATCTCCGACCGTTCTGATCATTTGCTAGATTGTTTTGCTCGTTATGCTGTGCCACTGCATTAGTTTGGTAGATCGCCTGATAGTTTTGTCGGTTCTTCAGGTTCAACTGACAGTCGGCCGTGTTATGAATTTTGGTCTCACAAATGGCACACTAGGAAGCCTTTCCATTCTTCATGTTGAACAGACAATCTTTCGTCGAGTGATCTCTGTGCTCCTGGAAAATGTCACAAAATGACTTGGTCTGTATGAATCAAACGTCCTGTCGGTTGTATTCCTGTCGAAATTTATCTTTGGAATGGCCAGCCTTCGAGCATTTGGTGCACCAGATCTCCTGATTCTTGAGGCTTAACTCTTTTAGAGACTTCTGTACGTTCTTGAGCTGTTTTTCCAATTTGTGGTCCATGGGGTAAGCGGGTATGTCCTCGTCCATCTCCACCTGAAGAGCTTTTGTTAGTGCATCTTCGTAAGGTTTGAACGTTTCCAGACTGATGTGTCGATGCAATTTCTGAGATAGTCCTGCAAAAAACCACTGGATTAGTAATTGTTCATCTATAACATAGTCCAGTTGGCTTAGAAGGTCTTTCCAACGCTTATCGTAGTCGCAGACGGTTTCCCCTAGATTTTGTGATGTATTTTTTAGTTTTTTTGCAGCCAGGTTTTCAGCGTCTGGAGTTTTGAGAAATGACAAGAATTGCGCCTTAATATCAGATTTTGTTGCTCTAGGTTGTCTTTCCGAAAAGGTCATGTACCATGTCAATGCCCTTTTCCTCAAGGCACCGACGAACTGTGCCATTTGTCTATCTTCGTCTATAACTTGGTTGGCCTCCCAAGTTGACTCGCAGATGAACCAATGTCATATGGGGTCCTCATCCCCCTCGTATAGAGGAATGTGAGCCGATCCATGACCCATATTTGAATCACTGTCACTGCTCTCAGGAGGTGGTGGTAGTGGAGGTGGGGGTGGCGGTGAGGGTGGTGGGGTTATTTTTTTATTCGGCTCTACGGGACTATGGTCGAAGGAACTTGCATTTACGTTGGTTGTCGATTCTTCGTCGAATTGGAGTCGGTTGATGTTGACTTCTGCTATCGATGGTCCACTGCAACTATTTTTCCATAGTTCAAAATGTTGTGTGTCTTCTAAAGTTGTATTTGGTGGGGGGGGGGTGCTCCTTCATGTGTCGGTAAGAGTAAAATTCGGTTGGAGGGTGCCTCTTGAAAGGTCACCCAATTTCCTTCCTGTGGTTGACGTATAATGAGGTGTCGTCCAGTGTATGTTTCATCGTCTAGTTAAATCCATATACTAAAATCACCAGCTCGTAGTCGGAGGTCCTCTTTGACAATAGTCTGTATCCGAGTACGTGGATTCAATGGAGAGAGGGTTTTAGGGTTTTACACATCAACTGTCCCAAAGCATAACTAAATCTTATCTTTAGTAAGATATATATCTTATTGTAACAGGTTTTATACCGTTCTTTTTATAGATGTAAAAAGGGCATATTCTTTATAGATTATAACCACTAATAGAATGCCAAACATAAAATTTTTAAGGCCTAGTTTCTAAGTTGATTAATCCTTGTTGAAAGAATAAGAGGATTCATCCTTGTTATAATTATTATAAATTATGGTAAGGCTATTATGCAAACACAAACAAAAGTGTTACAAAACATAGAACGTGCCACAATGAAATTATTGTTTACCCTCAAACTATGCTTTACTAACTCTTAATACATTCCTCCTTTACAAGTTTAAGTTCAAAGTCATGTATTGGTAAAGATTCATGTTATGATACATCTTAGACATCGTTCTAAGGTTTTTGTGGTTGAACTTTACAATGTGTAGGTGGGTTGACAATTGGTGCAATGAACCTTGTAGAACTTTCCATCGCATGATTTGAATTTACAAATCATTGGGATGCTTGCTCACTATAAAATATAGTGTTCCTACCCACTGCATGCCAATTATTTAAATGTCAACGTGGCTTTATCGTAGCCAAGTGATGGAGGTTTAAAAGGTAGTCTTGAACCCTAGTTTGACATTATCATGTTGCCTTCGGGCCTCCTGCCGCACTGATACAAAGCTCTCATCTGTTCTGCTACTTGCACCTTGCTGCTGGTAGTCTTCCTGCTTGTTATTTTCTTCGTGGGCTTGTCCAAATGCACTATAAATAAGTGTTGTTCCAAAATTTTGTTTGATTGAGCGTATGTCAGTGATTTTTCTTCAGGGTTCCACCAGTTTTACATGCTCATTCCCGAACTCTTTAATTGTAAAGAGTCCCTGCTTCTTTGGCTTGGAATAAGAGTCATGACCCTTCTATTCCAAGCTGCTGGACAAAGGGTTTCATCGTCGTGTAATGTTTTTAACAGAGTATGAAGTGACGACCCGAACCTAAATAGCTACTGCACTTGCTGTTCTCATTCTCAGTCATGGTTGGCTGCTTGCTGGGTGGTAACACCGTCTTCCTTCTTGCAGCAATGAAGGGTTTTCTTCTCCTCGCGCTGGTGGTTTCCCTTCTGGTTGTGGGTGGTCATGCTTCCGTAAGGTTCTAGGTAAGAAATAATATCAACCCTTCTATTAAGCTTCGCAGTTTTTAATTTAACATATCATTCTTAATTTGTTTACTGGTTTAACACTATCGTGCTTCTCGTTTGCAGGTGATGGCTTGTCTCGATCTGTGAGGCTGGTGCGAGACTGTGGCTACTTGCTAAAATAACGGTAAGCCCTGGTTATCCATGGCATATCCTCCTTGTTGGATATCTTATGGGACAGTCGTGGGTTGGTCTTTGTGGTCTGAACCCTTGCGTTTTTTCTGGTTTTAAAAATATTGACCCATTCGCTGTTATTAATAGGTTTAACCCTTCGTTTAGTATGGGACCTCCGGCTGAGGCCGAGACTTTAATTTCTGGTTTATTTTGATTACTGTGTAAATATCTATGTAAAAGATGTACAAGCTATAAAATATTTACTTTGTGGATTTTTGTTTAAGGCCATGAGGTATAAAGGAGTTAAACTCTTTTCTTTTATTAACTCTGTTGTATACTTTGATTTTTGGTAGGGTTTTACCCTTAACTCGAAAGTGTAAAGCTGTCTATACAGTCTTTTTGAAACTATCTTTTATTTGCAGTACAGTACTAAAATTTATTTGTTTTTATTTGTATTATAAATATATTATTTAAGATCGGCATAATGAGCATATCTAAGTTCTGTTACTTAGGTTCGTGAAATCTAATATATCTAAATTACACTCTATAAATTATTTAAATAATTAACTTCTAGGGTTTTCTGTAAATTGTTTTTATATTAGATTACTTCATTATAAAGGAATTTATAATAGAATTGTAAATGTTGTTATGTAGTTTATACCTTTCGGAATATAAGGTCTTTATGTTTATAATGAAGTTCTTATGTCACTGTTAGTTAATCTTTGAGTACATAATTTATGTTCCTGTTACTATTTATTATAATAGGATAAAATATTACTTTATCTATATATTAATGTTGTTCTTATCATTATATATTTATTAGCTTTATTCTTTGTTTAGTTATAATCACGGAATAAATTAATATTTTATTACTGTGTTTTTACACTTACTGTACTAAATACTTTATAGAAGTACTCTCTGTATTCTATATTGTCTTATTTATGTTGTAAGTTAATATTTAGAAAATAAAAGTAAAAGAACTAACTACGTATTGCATATGTTGACATCTTAAAAAGTATAGGTTGGCAGTTGTAGATTTTGTTTATGCTTAGCTAGATAGAATAGAATGAATGAATAACATACATTACTAACCCTAAGTAGATTCTGATACCAACTAGATTATCTGTAGAAGTAAATCAAGATTCTAGCTATTCTTTCTTTCAATTTAATTATTACACATGCAGTAGTTAAAACTAAAAAGAAGTAGACTGTAAGTTGTAAAGTATTTTTATTTAGCTTAACCCTATTCTAGTTTAACCAATATACCCTTTTCTTGAATTCAAGTAAGCCATAATATTATTGATGGTAAATGCTGTATCAAAAATTGTTTTATCTACCCACACATACTACTATCAATAAAGAATATAGCTTCTTGCTCTGCTTCTAATAGACTAACAGTTTCAGTCCAAGTTTAATACTACTTCTGATATAAAAGATATTTCTTTTGATAACAAAATATTCTATAATTCCACTAACATTTTATTCTACATTTTCATCATACTATCTTTATTTATAATTTCACCACTAGTGCTGGAGTACGGTTTGGATCTCTCCAGATGAGGAAAAACACAGGTAGGGTTTTATCTTTCATCAAAATGATTTTATTACTAAACAAACTAAGAACAACTTCATTACTAACCATCTAAATATTTACATCAAAAGATATAATGCATCATTCCATCATACACAGATAATAACACAAAAAATAAATAATAACAGAACCTGTTCTAAGAGCTTGGATGACAACAGCAATGGGAGGCTGTTCCTCCCTACCAATTCCTGGAGAGCGCTCAAACAACGACTCCTCAGGACCCCCAGAGTGGTCTCCCTGGATGGAACTAGGTGCAACAATAATCAAGGACCAGTCTTCAGACTCAATACCAATCCTGAACATATCAGTAAATTCTCTCAGCTAGCAAGCTGTATCAGACCAAGTTACTGCAGATTATCTCTCAAAACACCTTCCTTACAGTTTTCCATTTTCCCCAATGAGTTCCTTGAAGTGCATTCCTCCTGAATGATTCTTCTCCTGGAAAATATCTGAGCAACGTCAGCTCTATTCATTGGGTACTTTTAAAAGATTTCCTAGGTCTTTTTGGGTTAGTTGTCATTTATTGAGCCACCTGCTCTGATCCCACTTTCTTGGGGTATCATGACCCCAAATGTAGGGAAGTTGCCAACTGCAACGTAGGAAGTGTTTGAGGATGATGCCACTTGTCTTTTGCTCTCCACCTAGTTCCTTCCACCAGTTTGATCAGTAACACTTTTATTAACAGCTCTCCCATGCTGTTGTCTCCACTTTTTATTTATTAATAATAAAATATTCAGAATTACATTCCACTTCTTTTGACTCTGCTAAGTCATCAGTTCCTACTTAGCATTAAATTTAACATAATGTATTAGGAAATATAATTAAAACAATTAACATTATTTTACAAAATTGGGGTATGTGACACTACTCTATCTTGACATATGACCCGCTACCCCCCCATAGCCTACCCGAAGCTTTTTAGAAAGCCTGGATAGTTCGGTTTATTTGCTTAGGAAGTATTCCCACTCCCTTTCTGTAATCAAATTTTCCCACTTCCTTTGCTTCTCCGCCCAATTAGAGTTTGATGGTAGTTCGTGAAGTGATGGACGAGGTTCGACAATGTTTCCTACTCCCTTCTCAGTCAGGAATTTGAACAACAGGGTTAGTAAGAAACACAGAATTTTTTTGGTGAGTTCTGTGTAAAATTTCTCCTTGACTGTTTTCATTGAAGTTCTATCTTCAACTGCTTGCTCCTCATAGAAGTCGTCGACAATTTTCTCAAACCACTCTGACAAGTTTGTTCTACGTCCTCGGATCACTTTTTCCAGCAACTGTTGTTCTTTAGTCGCTTCCAGCTTTCTCATCTAGGAGTTTCTTCAAAATTTGGGGCACTGATTTGACAAACTTTTCATGCGTCTCTGTGAAAAATCTTTCTTTTTCTTGTGC
>LPNX010836627.1:0-29816 GCA_001517045.1 Pseudotsuga menziesii | reverse complement strand
CTAGATTATAACATACACTTTTTTCTGATAAAATTCTGTGCAACTCTTCAACGAGACAATAGCGAATATCCACACGGTTAACATGTGTCATTGGTTCTATAAAAGTACAATCATTTGAACAGAGAGACCAAACGGATAGTTACATAAAATGAAAATGAAGTCCAAAAACGATTTGTTTACGCGTCACCGATATTGACCAATACAATCTATATATATATCATAATAATACAATTAGAAACACAAAATATAAATAAATACAATACACATACACGGAAATAGAGAAGTCTAGCATTTATGTGTTCTTGGTATAACTGGAAATTAAGGAGCACCCTCGGAGCTGACCCAACACAATGGCCAATGATTGTTAGCTAAGTTATAGTAGTTAACATAGGTATTAAAAATTTTGACGGGTTATGTGAATTCATAAACCTCAAATAGAAGACGTTTCAAATAGTTTTTTAAGTGTCGATGTTGACGTGTTTATAAAAAACTTCCATGTCAAATAGGTGTAAAAATGAATTTTTTTTTGTGGAATGTCAAATTCCAGGCCTGGTAGACATACCTTTTACATACTTCTATACACACTTTTATCTTGGCATTCACCCACAAGATTTCTTAGGCTATTGACTTGTAATATGAAAAACACTTTTCACCAAACGCTAACATGCCATAAACTTGCACACAATCTTTATTAATATTAAGTAAGACTTATGTCTAGCACTCTGCCCTTACACTCAAACTTCTACATGGTGAAATATTTGTGGAATATGTGTCTTTAAGAGAGTTTTTTTCTTCTCTTTTCTTTTTTACTATGATCGTCTCTCTCCACTACTCCATGTACTTTTGCTATCTTGTCAAAGACAGATTCCCATTTGAAACCAAACACAAGACCCTATCATCAAGAGATTCTCAAAAGTGAGAAGATTATACAGTGCAGTTGTAACCCATGGATCTTATGCTGCATGTTTTTAGGCCCCACCACAGCTCCGTTCCCTTCCTCTTTCGTTTGCAACCGGTGCGTTTAGCCTTTCCTGGTGAGACCCTGTCGCCGACGATCACTATCCACCGAGCAGCATCCATGGTTGCATGGCCATTAATTATGAGGAAGCCCATTCCATGTGCGGTGAAGGTGTAATGCATTCCACTTGGATCAACATATAAATCTACGGCCATTGAGTATTGCATCCACTTGGATGGACATAAAAATCAAGGGATTAGATTAAAGAAAACCTGGACCCGACCATCGACTAGTAAGAAAACCGATTCATTTCCCTGTGATATACAGGGAACAAAGCAAATAGAGTGTATGAGTCAAGGCAAAAGTAAGAAGCTAGGGCGGTTCGATTTCCAGTGGTGTAGTCACTCACTGTGCACCGTAAAGGACATCAACCTGAATGTGCCATGAGTTACGATTACCAGTTTGAAGCTGGTCATGGAACACTATTTTCCAGTAGAATTTTTTTTTACCAATGTACGTTTCTGCTATTATATTTGCTATCAAGTTATCAAATCCGATGTTCAATATTATGGGTTTTCACCCAAAACCTTATCTTACGGTTTCATAAGCCTGCAGGTTGCAGCATCTAAAATCACATTTGCCGTCAGCAACCAGTCGCCCTGATCACTGCAATTGGGTTTGAGGGTTTTGAAAAACGGCTAGATATTGAGTTCTCTGCATGTTCATTTTTATTGAAACAGAAGGCAGGGGGTTGAGGGCACTCACTCGAGCCCAGTTGGATGAAATATTCAAAGCAGTCGAGTGCACTATTGTTTATGAGCTCTCCAACGAGCATTTTCATTCAGAGTCCAGTCTGTTTGTTTACCCATTCAAGATCATTCTCAAGACCTGTGGGACTACCAAACATCTACTTTCCATCCCTCTGATATTGAGCAATGCAAATTAGTAGCTTTTTCTCTGTAACAAATGTTAAATACACTCGTGGAACATTCATGTTTCTTGGATCCCATTCATTTCCTCACTGCAACTTTTCCCAGGAAGTTTCATGTTTGGTTAAGTACTTTGTAATTCTTGGATCTGGTGGCATGGCTTGTGTTATGGGAAACTCTGGAGCCTTCTTACAACTAACATATCTACTCTGCTTTTGCTGATTACTTTATATCCGAGGTTTCTCTGAACCAGTTTCTACAGATGTGCGTAACCCAGTTGGATCGCAAGCGAGATTCTCTATTTTACAAGGATTAATATAATTATGGGGCAGAAATGACGCTTGAATCCGATATATCCATGACTCTCATTGAGAAGAAAATATCTGATTTTGAATTTGATCAATGATGGTACCCTATGAATTCTATGGAAGGACCAGCTTTTTCTACAGTTCATGTAACTCATAAGGATGGTTTCAAATGTGCAAGCCTGGTGGAAAAATGTAATTACTCGCAGATATGTACATCACTCTCAGCCGACTCTGTTAGAGTCTGTACAAGTCAAGATCTTGTCTGTGAGTCTGACAAGAGGGAAGAGTCCACGATTCGGCAATGTAAACTAGTCGAATTTATTTCTAAAGCTAAGTTGTTAGGTAGATAATTATTACAGTATTTAATGGTGAGTCAATCGACCCATGTAGAAGCAATTTTTAGGTTGCTTATAAAGAGAAGAAGCAAATTGTAATTTAGGTTAGAGACAGAGAGACACAGGGTGAGAAAAGAGAAGTCGAAGCTCAAGCTTCTGTGTATGTGTGATTCAGTCGAAGAGTTGAAGCTCTGTAAAAGGACAAGTCTGGACCAACAAGTTTAGACCGACAAGTCTAGACCAATAGGTTTGTAATACTTTGCTATTTCCGCATAGTTAAATATATGAAATAGTTTATGGTTGAATGCATGATTATTTGGCCGCACATATTTCTAGATTTACTTAGGTAAATGTCTTTTACAATTACTGTTAAGTGAAAGATCAAAGAATCCGTAAATTTCTCACCGCGTGAAAGTTCGAGGGTTTTACGGCACATTGGTCGACTCAAGTCTTCCTACATATTTGGGCATATGTTTTTATAAGTTATTTGGATTTGTAAATGTGTCTATTTTACTTCATCTTAGTCACAGGTGAAAAGCATTTGTAATTTCTTAAGTCTTTGGACTAAGAAACACACTCTGTGGATTTCGACCAAAGTGAACCGACTAAGTCGGTTGTGTAAGCCGACTTGAGAGGTCGGTTGAGTCAACCGACTAAGGTCGCCCACTTGAGTGGTCGAAGAGGTCAACCGACTTGAGAATTCGAAGGGGTCAGCTGACTTGAGTGGTTGAAGAGGTGAGTAGACTTGTGAAGTCAAAGAAGTTAGCCGACTCAAATGTGACAAGTGGTCAAGGTAAAATCAGTCAGTAGAACCGACAAGTAAGTTGAAGTAAATTTAGTCAAGTGGAAAGACCGACTAAAATTTATAAACTTGTCTAGTCATGAGATAGATAGACAAGTTTCATCCGAAAAGTGAAAAAGAAAAAGTGGTTGGCGTGAGAAGTGAAAATTAAATTTTAATATTGACTAAGCCCTAAACTCAAGTTTAGTCGGCTTGGTTTTGGCTAACTGGTATCAGATCCAGGTTTATATCAGAGCAAGGTTTATATTAACCCAAGATTTAGGAAATAAATCTTGTCTTAAAAGGTGGAAATTTAATTTTCTAAGGAAAGTTAATTAAAAATTAAAATGGCTTCCACTTATGGTTCATTGCAAACTCCAATTTTTACAGGAAAGAATTATGAATATTGGTCTTTAACAATGAAGGATTTATTCAGAGGTCAAGATGTCTGGGAGATAGTCCAGCATGGTTATGTAGAACCAGCAGACATTATAGCATATAACAATCTCACACATGCTGAGAAAGATGTCTTGAGGGAACAGAGGAAGAAAGATGGAAAAGCTCTGTTTTTCATAAATCAAGCTATGCATGAAAGCATAATACTAATAATAGCAGCAAAAACTAATGCTAAGGAAGCATGGGATACATTGGAGACTTCCTATCAAGGTTTGGATAAGGTAAAGACATCCATGATGTAGATTCTAAGAAGAGATTTTGAATCTTTGTTCATGAAAGATTCTGAGAATGTAGACACATTCTACACCAGAGTTGTTGGGTTGATAAACCAACTGAAATCTCATGGAGAACCCATAGAAGACCAAAGGGTTGTTGAAAAAATTCTCAGAAGTCTTCCCCCAAGATTTGAAAACTTGGTTGTGACCTTAGAGGAACACACAGACATGACGGCATTTACCATTGATGAGTTGCAAGATTCACTCATCAATCATGAACACAGGCTCAGCAGAACACAGACATCATTGGAAGGTGCATTTGCAGCAGAGTCATTCACAAGTCGTGGTAGAGGCAGGGGGAGAAACAACTTCAGAGGCAGAGGATGAATTTCTTCAAGAGGAGGACAAGGTAGAAGTACTGCAAATGTCGGTGGCAGAGGAGATAACCAGAACCCAAGTCAGCCAAGTGGTTAGAGGTTTGATAAATCAAAAATTCAATGTCATTACTGTAAGAAGGTTGGTCATTATGCATATGAATGCAGGAAGAAGCAATATGACTAAGGAAGGCAAAGCCCAAGTCAGTCGACCAGCACCGACACTTCGACAAGTGCAATGTTAATGGCATCGACATCTCCAGTCGAATGCAATGTTGTTCAAGAAAGTCCACATGACATATGGTACTTAGATTCAAGATGCAGCAACCACATGACTGGTAATTTGAATATGTTTTCCAGTTTAGACAATTCAGTTAAAGCTGATGTTACACTTGGAAACAATGTCCAAGTTACTGTCTTAGGAAAAGACACTGTTGATATTCTAACCAAACATGGGGAGAGTAAATACATCCCTGATGTCTATCATGTCGAAGGTCTGAAACATAATTTGTTAGGCATTGGACAGTTGCTACAAAAAGGCTATAGAGTCTACATGGAAGATAATCACTATGTGATCAAAGGCAAGCGTCCAAGAAACCAGCTGATAGCAAAAGTGCCAATGACAAGCAACCGCTTGTTTCCTTTGAGGATAGTTCCCAACATGAAAGGGAAGACAAAGATAGGAGCTGCATTCAAGGCAGAAAGTGAAGAAATAGTCGAGCTCCTCGACAAGAGATAAAATTGCAACGCTAATTTGCAAGCTGCATTTCAGACAGAAGTTCAGGATGAATCCTGGTTGTGGCATTTTAGATTTGGACATCTGAATTTTGGTGGGCTGAAGCTATTGCACACAAAGAATATGGTGAAGGGATTATCATTGATCGACAGACCAGAGAGGGTTTGTAAAGGCTGCATTTTTTGCAAGTAGCACAGAGAGACAATTTCCAGTCGGAAAGTCCTATAGAGCATGCACACCACTTGAAATTGTGCACTCTCACATTTGTGGTCCAATGCAGACATCATCCATTGGTGGCTGCAAGTATTTTCTAACTTTTATTGATGACTACTCAAGAAAGACATTTGTATATTTCCTAAAACATAAATCTAATGCATTTAGTTATTTTCAGTAGTTCAAGGCACTCGTGGAGAACCATAGTGGACACCGCATCAAGATCTTAAGGACCGACAGAGGAGGTGAATATGTTTCAAATGAATTTTTGAATTTTTGCAAGACCCATGGCATACAAAAACAATTCACTGCATGGTATACACCTTAGCAAAATGGTATTGTCGAAAGAAAGAATAGAACCATCATGGAGATGGCATGAAACATGTTGGCAGCCAAGCATTTGCCAAATGAGTATTGGGGTGAAGCAGTCGCAACTGCCATTTACATTATGAACCGATGTCTGACAAAGAGTGTGAAGAAAAAAGTTCCCCAAGAAGCATGGACAGGTATGAATCATAGTGTTTCACATTTAAATTTTTTTGGTTCTGTTGCATATGCTCATGTTCCATATGAACTAAGAAGGAAGCTAGACAAGAAGGGACAAAAATGTATTTTTGTCGGCTATTCAGAAGACACAAAAGCATACAAGCTATATGATCTCGTCACAAGGAAAGTGATAATCAGTCGAGATGTTTAGTTTGTCAAGAATGAATCATGGGATGGAATTGGCGACATAAATGTCAACGTTGTGTCGAACGTCGACAATAATGATAGGGAAGAGGAAGTGTTTCAAATACCACATGTAAGTCAACTGGTCAAAGCACCGTCGACTCCCATTACACCAAGACATGGTTCAGAACAAGGACCATTGACACAAGTAGCAACTCAAGCTACACCGATAAGTACACCAAGAGGACAACAAACTCCATCAAGCATTTCGTCGAGGTCGACATCGACAAAACTGGTGAAGACAAGAAGTTTGCGGGAGATATATGAAGTTGGTACACCTAATTCATTCTCTATGTTTGCATTATTTGCACCTATATATGATCCACTAACATCTGAAGAAGATGTTGAAGAAGAATTATCGGAATAAGCCATGGATGAAGAAATAGAATGCATTGAGAAAAACCAAACATGGGAACTGGTTGATGTACCAAATGACAAGGATGTAATCAGTGTCAAATGGATTTACAAGACAAAGCAAGATACTGAAGGGAATGTGCAAAAGCACAAGGAAAGAATGGTAGCAAGAGGGTTGACATAGCAACCCGACATCGACTTCAATGAAACATTTGCACCTGTTGCACGCATGGATATAGTCAGAATAGTTTTGGCCATTGCTGCACAAAACAAATGGCATGTTCATCAAATGGATGTCAAGTTGGCATTCTTAAATGGTTATCTAGAAGATGAAGTATATGTGGAACAACCACAAGGGTATGAAGTTCCAGGTCAATAACGTAAAGTGTACAGGCTGAAAAAAGCATTATATGGTTTGAAACAAGCTCCAAGAGCTTGGTACAGTCAGATTGATTCCTATCTCACTGAAAATGGATTTCAAAGAAGTGAAAGTGAACTGACTTTGTACATCAAAGTCGATGAGCAAGGTAAGATGTTAATTGTATGCTTGTATGTATATGATTTAATATTTAATGGTGATTATGGAATAGCATATTTTAAAGCAGTCATGGAAAGTGAATTTGAAATGACTGATTTGGGGTTTATGAAGTTTTCTCTGGGCATTGAAGTTCAGCAGTTTGAAAGTGGTATATTTATATCACAGTCTAAGTATGCAAGTGAAGTTTTAAAAATATTTAACATGTCTAGCTGCAAGACAGCCCCAACACCAGTAATAACAGGTTTAAAATTGGGCAAGGATGATGAAGGATCCACTGTAGATCCTACGCTGTTCAAAAGGCTTGTTGGCAACCTTATGTGTTTGACAGCAACAAGACCAAACATTATGTATGGAGTAAGTATGATCTCAAGGTTCATAGAGTCACCAAAAGACTCACATTGACAAGCAGGTAAAAGAATCCTGAGGTATGTAAGTGGCACAAAAGACCTTGGTATTATTTATTCAACCTCAGAAAATTTTAAACTCATTGGTTACACTGACAGTGACAATGGAGGTAGCATAGATGACAAGAAAAACACATCTGGTTACACATTTCATTTTGGTACAGGTGTTGTTTCATGGGATTCAAAGAAACAACCCGTAGTAACTCTATCTTTATCTGAAGCAGAGTATGTTGCAGTGACAAGTGTTGCATGCCAAGCTGTCTGGATGAGAAGAGTCTTAAAAGACTTGTCACTGAACCATCGAGAACTGACAACAATCTTCTATGACAACAATTCAGCCATAGCATTATCAAAGAATCATGTGTTTCACAAGAGAACCAAGCACATCGACACAAGATTTCATTTTATAAGAGAGTTGGTGAATGAAAAGGAAATTTGTTTGGAATTTTGCAGGTCTGAAGACCAACTTGCTGACATTTTCACAAACCCATTGGTAAAAGATACTTTTTAGTATCTGCATAGTTATCTTGGAATGACAAGTTCTCCATAGTGAACTGTGTCATAAACAGAGCATGTCTAAGCTCTGAAAAATTTTGTAAATTTTGTTTTAAAAAACCCCATCTGCTTATAATTAAGGGGGAGTGTTGGAAAAATGTAATTACTCGCAGATATGTACCTGACTCTCAGCCAACTCTATCAGAGTCTGTACAAGTCAAGATATTGTCTGTTAGTCTAACAAGAGGGAAGAGTCCACGATTCAGCAATGTAAAACAATCAAATTTATTTACGAAGCTAAGTTGTTAGGTAGATACTTATTACAGTCTTTAATGGTGAGTCAGTCGACCCATGTAGAAGCACTTTTCAGGTTGCCTATAAATAGAAGAAGCAAATTGTAATTTAGGTTAGAGACAAAGAGACACAATAGAGAGACAGAGGAACTCAGGGTGAGAAAAGAGAAGTCGAATCTCAAGCTTCTGTGTATGTAATTCAGTCGAAGAGCTGAAGCTCTGTAAAAGGACAAGTCTGGACCAACAAGTTTAGACCGACAAGTATGGACCAACAAGTTTGTAATACTTTGTTATTTCCGCATAGTTAAATATATGAAATAGTTTATGGTTGAATGTATGATTATTTGGCTGCACATATTGTAGATTTACTTGGGTAAATGTCTTTTACAATTACTGTTAAGTGAAAGATCAAAGAACCCATAAATTTCTCACCGCATGAAAGTTCGAGGGTTTTACGGCACATTGGTCGACTCAAGTCTTCCTACATATTTGGGCATATGTTTTTATAAGTTATTTGGATTTGTAAATGTGTCTATTTTACTTCATCTTACTCACAGGTGAAAAGAATTTGTAATTTCTTAAGTCTTTAGACTAAGAAACACACTCTGTGGATTTCGACCAAAGTGAATCGACTAAGTCGGTTGTGTGAGTCGACTTGAGAGGTCGGCTGAGTCAACCGACTGAGGTCACCGACTTGAGTGGTCGAAGAGGTGAGCCGACTTGTGAAGTCGAAAAAGTCAACTGACTCAGATGTGACAAGTGGTCGAGGTAAAATTAGTCGGTAGAACCGACAAGTAATTCAAAGTAAATTTAGTCGAGTGGAAAGACCAACTAAAATTTATAAACTTGTCTAGTCTGGAGATAGACAAGTTTCACCCAACAAGTGAAAAAGAAAAAGTGGAAATTAAATTTTAATATTGATTGAGCCCTAAACTCAAGTTTAGTCGACTTGGTTTTGGCTAACAAAGACATGGGTTATGATCCCAAAATTTTGATTTGGAAGTATTGGTGTTGAGGGTATCAAGATGTTTAGGCCAATTATATTCTCCATTGCAGTTCGTGTCGATGCTGGAAAGTATTAATCTTCATGGACGAAACTAGTTTTTCCAACGTCGCAACGGGTATACTTGTGAAATGACAAGTCAATAGAAGCTTACGGGGAAGAGCAATGTCCTATGTTACATTTACAGAATGAGCAATGCTCATTGCTAGTCTAATATGCCGTCATTGGCTTGTGAGGGTAAAGTTTAAGAAAATGATTATCTCTCGAGGTTTGACGCACATGTGTTCTCTATATTCTACCGTTTATATCCAGATTTAATATAGTTGGCATCCGTTAGGGGAGCGGAGGTTGGTAGCGTAGAATGGTTGTGTAACGCCCCGGTTTTGACCCCATTTGCATGATGTATATCTTGTAATTAATCATGGTGAGGAGCTAAAGGCAAAAGCCCCACCATCGATTTGGTTGTGTATGTTTCGGCAATAGGGATAGTTGCTGATGGTATATCGTGCTATTTGGCACATTATAATTCGGCATCATGTAAACACGCACATCAAATAAAACTAAAACCACAACAAGCTATGGAAGTGCAATGTTGAATGAAAAGGGCATGATTCCAAAGGATAAGGGGTGGGGGATGTCAAACCTTGTTTTATGGGGGAAAAACCCATGTGTTGCCACCTTGTTTGTTTTGCCACCTTTCTTGTTTCCCAACCTCTTCAATGGCTTGGTTTTGTTGTTGGGGGGGCAGTTATGGATGGTGGTTGAGGTAGTTATTTCCTTTGGGAGTGGGGTGGCAGGACTGTCAGCCCCTTGCCCACATGCCCACTCCACCCATCACTGCCTTCACTCCACTCTCCCACGACCGCATTCTCCCCACCACTTCTGTTTTCATCCTCACGCAGGCAATTGGTCGGGATTCTCACCGCGCGTGCTCTCTATGGGTTGTTCATCCCCATCGTGGTCTGTTCGTTTTCTCTCAGATTTTTGGTTCATCTACGCGCTGAGGATTTGGTCTTCCCATTCTCACGCAGAGGTCGGGTCTGTTCTCCTTACGCATAGGCAATTGTTCTGCTGGATCTCACATGGCCAGGAGGGGAGCTGCTTACCGATGGTCACCCATGTTTTCCATAGAGTGGAACCTAGTATGTTTTCCTTTGTATTTTATGGTCTAGTGCAAGTTCCCTCACGCACAGACTGTTGGAGTCGTTTTTCCATGTTGTCATCCGTGCTCACTTATTTTCGTTTGGGACTGTTGTCTTCCCTGTGTTTTGTTGGTTGTGGTGTTCAATTTCGTTTGGAGCCACAGTGGATTTTCAATCCGTTGGTTGAGTGGTGTTCAATTTCATTTGGAGCCATAGTGGATTTCCAATCCGCTGGTTGATTTTTCCTCTGTCCACGCTGGGAGTTGGCTTCTCCTCTGTTTTGTGGACTGTGTGATGTTGCCCTCATCCACTATGAAGTTGGGCTGCTGTGGATTGTTGGAGTTTGGCTTCTCCTTTGTTTGAGACTGTCTAAGTTGTTTTGGCCACGTCAGGGCCAAGAACAACTCTGTGTTGCCTTGTGGGCTTGAGCTGTGCTCATAGTTTGTTTGGGACTGTCTCCGGTTGCCTTTACTTCTTCACAGGGCTGTGAAGGGATTGTTTTTCTGCGTGTAAGCAGTGGTTGGTCTTCAGACTGTGCTGGCTTGGCCGGTTGTTGATGGCCTGATAAACCCAGCGATGTTGGTTTGGCTGAATGTGTCCCTCGGCTATGTGTAAGCCTGCGTTGACCCTTATCCTTGGAGGAATCATGCCCAGCTTGGGGGTGGCAGCGTTGCTGAGAGATTGATGAGCACGCTAGCCTATGGTTGGGTGGAATGTTGCAGTGACGTAGCTGGTTGCAGGCGAGTTCTTCATTGAAAGATAAGTGTTGCTGGTTACTTCATCTCTGCAATTTATATACTATTTCGTGAGAAATGATGAACATGATTAATGATGGAATGTATGTTTGCTTCCGTTGTATGATTAAAGAATTATGCATTGAGTAACTGTGCATGTAAAATGATGGATTGTGCATCCTATTATGCATCATGTTAAGCTTTTAATTTCAGCATTGATCTCTTTTGTTTATGTTCATGGGTCTGTTTGCCCATATGCTTGGTGTTGGTCATGTCCTCTTCGCCGGTCTGAGGGATGGGGACGTGACAGAGTGGTATCAAAGCCCAGGGTTGCAACAATGGACCTCTATGGGCCATGAAGGATGCAGTGACAGAAGGTAGAATTACCTTCTATATCCATCAGAACAGTAGCAAACGTCAAAAAAAAATCTTGCCGAAGTGTTAAACAGTCGGAAGAGTTAACAGAATTTACTTCTGTCGTGGTGGAAGGATTAGTGGAATGGAATTCCGCCATTGCGGAAGGATAGGTGGAAGCACGACTGATGGAGCATAGTCAGAGGGAAAAATTTTGGAAAATTTGTAAGTATCCGGTGTCCGTCGAAAGAAAATAGTGGATCGACGTTCGCCGTTGCAGATGTAAAAGCACCAAGTCTTCCGGCGAGAAAGATTGCCGCTGGAAGGAGAAAGGTTATGCGTCCGCCGTTGCGGATGAAGAAGCAACTAAGCGTCCGATGGGAAAGTGGTTTGACCACTGACAGGTGATATATTTGGTGGAAAGAAGAAAGACAAAATTTTCAAAATTTGTCTGAGTGAAGAAGTCATCAACGGAGAAAGGGGGAACGATTGCTGCCATTGCGGAAGAGTTAGAGGAAGCACACCCGACAGGAAAGTCATCCGATCGCTGACACGGAAGTACATAGTGGGTCAAGCATCCACCGTTGCGGAAGAGAAAAGTGATAAGCCCTCCGATGAAGAAATACTGCCACTGGAAGAAGATAAGGTTTCGTGTGCCGCCATTGTGGAAGCCAAAGCACTAAGTCTTCCAATGAAAAAGACCATCGATGCCGAAAGTTTAAAATTTATCTAAGTTAAGAGCGGCCGTTAGAAGAGAAAGTGGTTCGTGTGCCACCGTTGCGGAAGCAAAAGCAGTAAGTCTTCCGATGAGAAAGACTGCCGATGCCGATCATGTTATGAGTTAGCAGATTGGGCCGCCAATTGAAAGAGAAAGTGGTTTGTGTGCCGCCGTTGAGGAAGCGAAAGCATTAAGTCTTCCGATGAGAAAGATTGCTAATGCCGATCACGTTATGACTTAGTAGATTGGGCCGCCAATCGGAAGAGAAAGTGGTTCGTGTACCGCCATTGTGGAAGCGAAAGCATTAAGTCTTTCGATGAGAAAGACTGTCGATGCTGATCAGGTTGTGCCGCTGATTGGAAGGAGAAAGAAGGCCATGTTCCGCCGTTGCGGAAGAAATAATGGTTCTGAGAGTCGCTGTTGCAGAAGAAATAATGGTTCCGAGAGCTACCGTTGCGGAATAAATAATGGTTCCGAGAGCCACCGTTGCAGAAGAAATACTGGTTCTGAGAGCCGATTCTGAGTAAGGAAAATTTGAGTTTTCCATGGGATTTAACCAGCGAATTTTGACTGTTTTTCAGTGGGAATTGGAGCCAATTTTCAGTGAAATTTTAGGGCTAAAAAGGAGAAAAGAGGCAGTGATATTATGCACTAGATTGTGTGAAAACCAATGATTTACAAAAAAAAAACAAGGGCGCTACCCTCGACCCGCCCTGTAGTGGCGGAAGCCACAAGGGGGCAAGCCCCCTTGACCCCCATTGTCCCTTGAGACAGTCGTTCTTGTGAAAAGAAAATGCTATGTTTTGGGCAAATTAGTAAAACCCAAAATTCATAAAAGATGAATGGTGCAACGGAAGTAAGGTGGCTGAAGTTGGCAACCAAAATGCAGCTGTGTGTAAAATGCAAAGATTTGGTGAAAAGTCTTCATTTTTAGAGGTGGTGTGGTTTTCACACCCGGGGTCGGAATGGAGCATGTGGATAGGCGTTGGAAAGCTTATCTAGTAGGGAACAAGGGTAAGTCACCAGAATCTGAGTATGAAGTAGCAAAGTGCTAATAACAGCCACTGCTGTCAAATGGACAAATCTGGAAAGTTGCATGCTAGAGGTAGCACGGACTATGAAGGCTAACCAACTGTTGTGTGGAAGAGGAGTCCCATGCAGGGATGAAAGACTTGAAGAGGGAAGTTTCCTTAAAACCCTGTCGTGCTAACTATGTTACGTTTCCTAAGTTATATGCATGAGGATATGTATCGTATACATAGGATATTAAAGATTATACATTTATAATGAACCACTAATGATAATCATTGCTTTGATGTTGGCATTAGTGGAAAAACCAACGATGACATGGACCCGGATGAATATGTTGCTGATGCTGATAAAGGTGAACAACAACCATATGAAGAAAGGGATAAGGCAACAAGTCCATAACAAAAGTTGGTGAGCAAATTCTGCAATCTCCTGCAAAGGACCAACCAAATTGGTCATGTCAAGGGTGTAAGTAAGACCCATGCAGGTAAGAGTTTTCATATGACAAATTCCAAGGAGTGGTAAAGGTAAGAGACCTTATACCATGTGGATATTGAAATATAGAAAGGTGTCATGCCTATATATGCTGATGATCTTAATTACAGTAAAGCATCTTGCATGAATTAGTCATGGTTAGGCCATGCATGGTATATTGAAGGCAAGGTAACATGAATGGATATGCATTAGAAATATTTTATGAATCTTGTAGTTATGCAATGGATGTATGTATATGAAGGGTGTGAGTGATTGAATGCATAAGTGTAGGTGCAATGTTGTGGTGCATTGCATGAATGTATTGAGATGAGTGCATGTGATATTATGAATGACTAATGGCTGAAATGATGAATTGATGATAATTCAGGAACCATTCCAGAGGTTGTTATGAATGCAGGATAGTCATGATCAATTGGCTGCTAGAAATGCTCTATGGGAGAGCAAGGTGGTATGAATGACACACTTGTGAAGTAAGGAGTATCTAGACATTTCCTTTAGTTGCATGAATGATATGACTATACCTTGCAACATTAGTATGATAATGATTGCATGAAGTAATTGAGTTTTGGTAATATTGATGTGACTAACCTTTGAAGTATTTGAATTTTATAAATTCTGAAAATGCTTCAGTGATGGTTGTAGCAATGAAAAGGTTATATGCATCCAGACTTACCAAGTGTTTGGTTGATTGAAACTCATGTTTCAGGCAGATTATTTTGAGCATGGCAGTGAGAGGTAAGATCCTGACCAATGCCAGAATCTACCATATGGTATGCATAATAGGTTGATTAAAATTCGAATTGTGAATTTTGGATTTAAGGAATTGCTGACAACTACTAGTCACCATCGGCTTGCATAAGCTTGTGTTTGGTTGATTGAAGCTCGGGTTTCAGGTAGATTATTTCGAGCATGGAAGTGAGAGGTAAGACCTTGAACAATGCCAGAATCTACCATGTGAAAGAACCAAACCTTATGAGAAGAGTCTCATGGTGGTCAAAATAGTTGATATGCATAATGGATTGTTAAATTGTGGATTTTGGATTTAAGAATTGCTAACGACTACTAATCATTGTTGGCTTGTGTGAGATTGTGTCAGGAGGGACGCATGGTAAGTGGGTATTCATGTTATGATAGTAAGCATAAAATTGTAATGGGAATAGTAATGCTGCTTACAAGAGACCCACAATTGAGCAAGTTAATTTCTGTAGTAGATAGAATTGCAATTTCTTATTGAATTTGATTGCTAATGTCATTGCTTGGCTAGGGAACGATCAATTTGGATTGTAGTATTAGATAATGATTGACTGTTTGGCTATTTGATGAATGTGTCAGGGGTACACACTGCAGGAAGACCATTTGTGATGGCCTGCAGAAGCCAAACTTCATGGGAAGGTTTTCCCTTATCTTGGAAATGGGTTTCGGGTGAAATGCCATTGGACATTTTGAAAATGTCTCATCTGCACTGCATGTTTGGTGATAACATGAGTGAGATGGTATGAGTTATGTCGGTAAGACATGTGTGAATACAAAATGTAAAAAGGAATTGGGATGGCAAACTGAAGGACTATTAACTCAGGGAAGGAGCCTCCATTCCTCCTTAACAAAGGCATACTACGACGGCAAATGGATAAGTGTTCTGTAACCCTTGCTAAGAATATGCATGCTTAATTGTTGAAATTCCATATGCAGAACATGTTTTGATTTATTTCCATGATGACCGATTGCTTGAGTATGAATAAGGCCTACATGGCACACATCGGAGAAGAGTGCACACTTTTCCAATGTTGAGTCATGAAAGGGTTTTCAATATTGATTACACTCTAGGGAGTGGACGCACTCCTGGTGTCTCAATACTTGATAGTGAATGATGTAAAATGTGATTACAGATTTAGAGCAATAATGCTGATGAGTTTGCTTGTATTGCTTGTATTGCTTGTGTTGACAGTCTAAATAGATGCAGTTGGGTGTTGCACCCTAAAGGTAAAAGGTAAAAGGTAAATGGTTGATATAAGTGTATGTTGGTATAAGTGTATTGTTGATATAAGTGTGTGGTGGTATAAGTGTATGGTTGGTATAAGTGTATGCGTTATTGTTGACATAAGTGTATGATGGGCTGTGATACGCCTAAGGATCCATAGTAGATCCTAGACCTGGAAATGGTCATGGTAAAGTTCCAAGCCCAGTTGACATGAGGGTGTACTGGCTGAACATTAATTATTTGATGTTGTGGAGCAGCCAACGTGCTGACCTAACATCTAAGTCCATAGGCGATCCCAAGGCTTGCAAAGCGAAGCAGGATCCTGTGGACGAACGAGGAAATGCACAATACAGATAAGTATTGGATTATTTTGCTTATGAATATACATGTGTATATGATTTGGTTATGATGTTTTAAGCTCTTGTTCTAGAGATAAAACTAATGAGAATAAACTAAGCATGTGAATTTACTCAATGTTTGGATATAGGTATCGCTGGAGGCGAGGAATATGAGAGCATCCTAGAGGTGCATGTGGACATATGACTGTCCTGGAAAGCTCGGAATGAGCGGTGATGAAAAAGGTGCTAGTAAGAAGGGGGAGTCCTAGCAATTGAGATAAACCATGGGGAGAGACTCCACGGTTTGGAGGTCTGGAATAGACCAAAGACACTAAGTGTCATGACCAAGAAAGATTGGTCCACCATTCACGATGAAGTGAAAGAGGCTGAGAGCATGAAAAGCCACAATGATGGTGTGGGTTCCAGGATGGAACAAAACAAAGAGGGGAAAAACTCTTACTGCTCTCTCTTGCCTTTTTGATTATATATATACATATATATTTATGCATTGTGAAAACAAAATATTGTTGAATGCATGTATGATTGAAATGGAACGTGTATTTGCTTAAAGTAAATTATGAATGCTGGAATAGTTAATTCCCTACCCAGGAATGGACATGAATGAGCTCATGTGCTTGTTGGGAAGGCATGAAAAATATGAAAGCCTCATTGATGAGACTTGGACTGTCATGCCAAATGGGGAAATTAATTGACTGATTTTAATGTCTATATTATGCTTGGTCTGATAGAATTTCAATGGTGCATTTCACAGGTGAGAAAAGTGAAAACAGGTGGTGCACATTGATTATGGCAGCAGATCAAAAGTTGTTGGACTTGGCTGGAATTCTCCTTCAAATGATTGCCAAGATCCAAGAGAACCTTGGGGAGATGCTCAAGATACAGAAAAGGCAGAATGAAATGAACCACTAGATTTTGCAAAACTCTATTGGTTTGCAAAGGGAGGTCAAAATCCTTCTGGGAGTAATCGGCAAGGGAAAGGAAGGTGGACCAGTGATGGGACAATCATCCAAGAGACCCGATAAGAAACGGTCCAGGCATGAAGACTCAAAGGAAATTGAGCAGGTAAAGATGAAGCAGCCAGTGAGATGCTGGAGATGCAGAGGACATCATTTATGCCGGGACTTCCCAATGAAGGAACATGATGAGGGCAATAGCCGCAAAGTTCCTAGACTTCGGGATCAGCTGGAAGCTGAGAACCAGCAGGACAAGTCCATGGAAGCTGAGGGGCTTGGTCGTGAATGTTCAAAGTAGATGATTGAAAGTGGGACAGATCTGCAAATTTTGAAATTTTGATGTGCAATTGTATATGTATTGTATATATGTAATGGAACACCGAGGACAGTGTTATTCCAAGGGGGAGGGGAATGTAACGCCCCAGTTTTGACCCCGTTTGCATGATGTATATCTTGTAATTAATTGTGGTGAGGAGCTAAAGGCAAAATCCCCACCATCGATTTGGTTGTGTATGTTTCGGCAATAGGGATAGTTGCCGATGGTATATCGTGCTATTTGGCACAATATAATTCGGCATCATGTAAACACACACATCAAATAAAACTTAAACCACAACCAGCTACGACAGTGCAACGTTGAATGAAAAGGGCATGATTCCAAAGGATAAGGGGTGGGGGATGTCAAACCTTGGTTTATGGGGGAAAAACCCATGTGTTGCCACCTTTTTTGTTTTTCCACCTTTCTTGTTTCACCAACCTCTTCAATGGCTTGGTTTTGTGGTTGGGGGGGCAGTTATGGCTGGTGGTTGAGGCATTTATTGCCTTTGGGAGTGGGGTGGCAGGACTGTCAGCCCCATGCCCACATGCCCACTCCACCCATGACTACCTTCACTCCACTCTCCCACGACCGCATTCTCCCCACCGCTTCTGTTTTCATCCTCACGCAGGCAGTTGGCTGGGCTTCTCACCGCGCGTGCTCTCTGTGGGCTATTTGTACCCATCGTGGTCTGTTCGTTTTCTCTTGGATTGTCGGTTCATCTGCGTGCTGAGGATTTGTTCTTCCCATTCTCACATAGAGGTCGGGTCTGTTCTCCTTACGTACAGACAATTGTTCTGCTGGGTCTCACGCGGCCAGGAGGGGAGCTGCTTACCGGTGGTCACCCACATTTTCCACGGAGTGGAACCGGGTATGTTTTCCTTTGTATTTTATGGTCTGGTGCAATTTCCCTCTCGCACAGACCGTTGGAGTCGTTTTTCCATGTTGTGAGCCGTGCTCACTGATTTTCGTTTCGGGCTGTTGTCTTCCTAGTGTTTTGTTGGTTGTGGTGTTCAATTTCGTTTGGAGCCACAGTGGATTTCCAATCCGTTGGTTGACTGGTGTTCAATTTCATTTGGAGCCACAGTGGATTTCCAATCCGTTGGTTGATTTTTCCTCTGTCCACGTTGGGAGTTGGATTCTCCTTTGTTTTGTGGACTGTGTGATGTTTCCCTCATCCACTATGAAGTTGGGCTGCTGCGGATTGTTGGAGTTTGGCTTCTCCTTTGTTTAAGACTGTCCGAGTTGTATTGGCCACGTCAGGGCCAAGAACAACTTTGTTTTTCCTTGTGGGCTTGAGCTGTGCTCATCGTTTGTTTGGGACTGTCTCTGGTTGCCTTTGCTTCTTCACAGGGTTGTGAAGGGATTTTTTTGCTACATGTAAGCAGTGGTTGGTCTTCGGACTGTCCTGGCTTGGCCAGTTGTTGATGGCCTGATAAACCCAACGATGTTGGTTTGGATGAATGTGTCCCTCGGATATGTGTAAGCCTACGTTGACCCTTATCCTTGGAGGAATCATGCCCAGCTCGGGGGTGGCAGCGTTGCTGAGAGATTAATGAGCACGCTGGCCTATGGTTGGGTGGAACATTGCAGCGACGTAGCTGGTTGTGGGCGAGTTCTTCATTGAAAGATAAGTGCTGCTGGTTACTTCATCTCTGCAATTTATATACTATTTCGTGAGAAATGATGAACATGATTAATGATGGAATGTATGTTTGCTTCTGCTGTATGATTAAAGAATTATGCATTGATTAACTGTGCATGTAAAATGATGGATTGTGCATCCTGTTATGCATCATGTTAAGCTTTTAATTTCAGCATTGATCTCTTTTGTTTATGTTCATGGGGATGTTTGTCCATATGCTTGGTGTTGGTCGCGTCCTCTTCACCGGTCTGAGGGATGGGGACGTGACAGGTTGTAGTTTAAAATTGGATTATTATTAATAAATTTGATATTTAATATATTTTTAAAGTTAAAAATATATTTTTAATTTGATATTTTTGTAGTTAAAAAGATATATATTTTTATTTATTTTAAAATTAAAAAATTTATGTGTTTTTGAAAATTATATATTTTACAATACTTAAATTTTTTATATTATTAATTTTATTAATGGAAGAAGTTGGCATAGTAGTATTTGAAGAATTGGAAAATATATATTGTAAAATTTTAATTAAAGAAGTTATATTTTTTTTTAAAGTTTAGGTGTTGTATATATTTTTAATAATTAAAGTTATGATTTTTAAGAATTGAAAAAAAAATATACCACCAAATTTTAAATATTTTTTTAAAGAAATAATAGTGATAATAGACATTTAGTTTTGAATTTGAACATTGTATAATGCAATAATATTAAGTAGATTACTAATATTAATATATCACTAAATTTATTTATTTTTATATTGACTATACTTATTAATTTATATACAAAATTTACTTAAATGTAATATTAAATTTATATTAAATTTATATTATTTATCTATTTGTGATAGTCATTTTTGTCATAACCAGCATAAATCCATCTTAAACCTGGATCTAGAAAACACTGAGAGGGATCCAATTTCTTTAGGTGTAAGTTATTTTTATCTTAAATTTTTAAATGTTCATAAAAAAATTACACCTCAAACATTTTGATCAATTTAATGTTTGGTGAATTGAGGTTTAACATGGATCTTTTAATTACTTTTCATTTAGTTTTATTATTGGGTTTTTATTATTTGATAAATTACATTTTGATCCATTTAGTGTTTGGTAAATCTGGGTTTAACATGGATCTTTTAATTACTTTTCATTTAGTTTTATTATTGGCTTTTTATTATATGATAAATTTGGCCACATGATTTTCTCTATATTATATTTTGTTTACACAATATAAATATACAAATCCACAATATATTTTTATTTTTATTTTTTTATTTAGTTTAACATAATGTATTTTTTTTAATGTATGCTAGCATAACGCCATTAAGGATCTTCCCCATACTCGGCTGAGAGCACCTGGCTTCTCTCGATGCAAAAATATTTACAACCAAAATTTATAGCACACTTTTTTCAACCCTAAAACTCATAAATGTAATGACACTCTATTTTTTCATATTTGTCATTGATAAAGAGATTATCATATATTTTAGTTTTCCATATTTGTTATTGATAAAAGAGATTTTCATAGATTGTAATTTATGACACCACTTTGAAATCTTAAATATAAGTCCTTCGTGTATTAATATGGCTTATTTTCGTTGATATTTCCATCTTGCATATTTATAGGGAGTTGAATGTTGTAACAATTACTTTGTATAAAGAATGGATAAGACTTCACCCCAAGAACTTGAAAAATTAGTGGTCCCTTTTTTTCTTTTTCTTGGTTTTAGTATATGACAAATGCTTGTAACATTTCTCCAATTAAAAAGATATGGAAATCTTGCATTGTTTTATTCATCACCAAATTTAAATTTATAAAAGCATTTACCTATCCACAATTTCCAATAATCCATCAATCTTTTCTAATGCAAGATTTATGCTCTTTGCTTCTTTTTGAAAAACCTCTTTCTTATGATACATATATGAGTAGCCTACACCTAACTTCTTAAATTCTTGCCATTATACAAACACATTGATAATAAATAAAATATTGAAGACAGCTACTCACTTTAAAATCATAAACATAAAGCAAATACAAATCATTGGTTTACAATGTTTTTCCATAAAAAAATTATTCTTTTACATACATAAATACAATTTTAAATCCATTTTCAAATTTTTTTGTTCCATAAAACATTATTCTTTTGGATACATAAATACAATTTTAACCCAGTTTCAAAATAGAATTTTGTTAAAAAAATACTTAAAAAAAAGTGGCAATGAAAGCAATGTTTTACCATTTATTCGATCTTTCTTTGTACTTACTAAGTCTATTCCTATATAAGCCCAATTTATTAAAGTCAACAATATGCAAATATTTTATATGCATGGACTACTGCATCTCGTGACCAAGTGATATTCACCACTAAAAGCCCATAAAATGAATTATTAATATTAGTTGACTTTTTTTAGTGATATGATGTTTGAATATTACATAGTAAGTTTATTTGATTTTTTTTTGTTTTAATATTTTAGCTTTCTCAATACCAAATTAATAATTTGGGGTTTTTTTATAATATAATAACAACAATAATGATGGTTAAATTTTAGATGGATTTGATGATGGTTAAATTTTAGATGGATTTGAATTCATGATCATTTACAACTTTTCATTTAAATTACTCATTACCAATTGCTCTAACCAAATGAGCTATAGTTTAGTTAGATGTTAAATTGAAGTACAAAACTCCATTTTTTATAGAATAAATAATCTCATATGCACAACAATTTGGATTTAATTTATGAACATATATACTCTACCTCTCTAGATTAAAACCTATGTTTTTCAAGGAGGAAACATGTATTTTTTATTTTTTTAAAGAGGGAGCGGGGGGCCGGGGGCGGAGTTTCCCCACACAATGAATTAATTGCATAGTTTAGACAAGTATACATACATTACCCCCCTTTGGATTCAACCATTTGACCTTCAAGCACACACCAAAACAAACAAACCAAGATACCTTAGGTGTACAATCCACTACCACATGGTGGTCTTCTTGCAAGTAAACATAATCAAGATTCTACAGATGCAATAGGATCTCAAGTCACACTGATAAATGTTGGGTATTAAATTAAATGAGCTTGGGGAAATCCACTCTTACTAGACCAAGAAGCTTCACATGGAAAAATAAAAGAGAGATGAATCGATAATGGAGTATGAAATCCTATTAAATTGTTGCTTGAGGAATCCCATGTGTGACAGAGGAATGAAATAGCATCCATTTCAGAGGTGCAACACCGTTCAAGGTACAAGTTAACTTTGATAATCCTTCTTTTAAAAGTCAAATAGATGCAAATGCTTTGGAAAAAATGTTAAATCTATTAAAGGGGTTATTATTTTATTCAATTTTTCACAGTGTAAGATCACCTTTTCACTTCTTAATTCCCTTCCTTATGCCAAACATTGGTGGGATAGTTACATAGAGAGGCATGCCAAAGAAGAGTCTACAACATACAAGACATAACCCACCTGGACAACTTTTTCCAATGCCCTCAAGGAGAAATTCTACCTTGTCAGAAACTATGATGGCCAACACATGAGATGGGAAACATTGCACTTAAAGAGAGACCAAACGGTGTTGAAATTTACCAATATATTCCATACCTTGTGCTCAATGCTGGGTATCCAAACAATGATGGATTTCTTAAACATCTCCTCATTGGGAGTATCTTGTCGAAATGATTTTCAGATTGAGAATGAATATAAGCATAATAATAAGCAAGAGTTTGGGTTAGCAAATCAATTGCAACAAATGGTAAATGTTTCCCTAATTCATGGAACAAAAGATATAGCAAGTTTAGATAGCCTCAAGATAACCATTCCAAGCCACATGTAAAGAAATATAATAGAAAGTCAAAGAACACTATAAAGTGTTGTGAGTTCAACAAAAGCTCTTATCCCAACCTTGATGTACGCCACATAAAGAAGTCATTGATGGTTGAGAGGAAAGCCTCATATTTGAAACCTTTCTTAAACCCTAACTAGAACCGAATAAAGGAAAGTAGATCCTTGACATCCAAACCTAGTGCTACCATTGAAACTACAAAGATCCAACTAGAAGAGATCTAACAGGAGAGTGAATTTCTCTTCCATTCATAAATGTGCATAAAGGGGAATATGCTACGTTTCATTGTGGATAACAGTTGCTAGAAGAACATGATCTCAGTAAAGGTCATTAGGATGCTGTATCTACTAATAACACTGCACTCCTAGTCGTACAACATCAATTGGGATACCCAAGGACATGATATCCATGTCAACTAACAATGTTTCCTACCCAATGACATCAAATCCTTCAAATATAAGGTATTGTGTGATAATGGAAGAATACATATAAATTTGTTCTCTGTCTATAGGGGTGCCCCTATATAACAATGCAAGAATTTGATTGCTTTTATGGCCTAGAATATAGATTATATCTTCTCAAGAATGAACAATGAAATGTTTAATTCAGGAGCTCATCTAAAAGGGCTACATTTGACCAAGCTCCTCACCTTACGTAAGCCCAATTATATTGGTGCAAAAGAAGGATGGGACATGGAGAATATGTATTCAATATATAGTTTTGAATAAAATCACAATCAAGAATAAATATCCCATCTGTCAAATTAATGATCTTCTTGATCATCACAATGGCACAAAT
Organism: Pseudotsuga menziesii; assembly: GCA_001517045.1. Taxonomy (NCBI): domain Eukaryota; kingdom Viridiplantae; phylum Streptophyta; class Pinopsida; order Pinales; family Pinaceae; genus Pseudotsuga; species Pseudotsuga menziesii. The sequence continues at coordinate 6,332 of LPNX010836627.1, read as the reverse complement.
TTTTTTAGTAAGATTGATCTTAACTCATGCTACTACCAACTTCATGATATTTTGCAAAAAACCAATGCCAAGAACAAGCAGTGCCACGATCAACATTGGGTTCCACACAAGTTTTAGGTGGGAGACAATGTATGGTTGCATTTGTAAAAAGCACACCTCATAGGGCCCCATTAGAAACTATGCACACTCTGATATAGTCCTTACACCGTAACCAAAGTTATTGATGAAAATGGTTTTGAAATAATTATTCCCCTTTTCCTTCTCTAGAACCCTATATTTAATGTGGAGCTACTTCAACCATGTTTTGCATCTCTCTCAAACACATTAGAGGTGGCTAAAAAATTTTCTCTTATAAAAATCAATCTTGACTACAATGAGATGGAAATAATTGATCATCATGGGAAACAAGATGAAGGGAATCCGCTAATAGAACATCCAACTATATTGGGTCATGAAAGCATTGAAAATTCTTCACCAAAACCAATTGCTCACTAGGATTTAGATTTAGAAGAAGTTTCCTCATTTGATGGATGATCTTGAACGCTCTAAGAGATTCCCTAAATGGGGTTTGTATGCAAAAGTTGTGCCGCTTTTATAATTTTTTTATTCTTAGAATTATAATAAATCAATTCTTGAAATTATGTTTTTGTTTAAAAAAAATGAATCTATTCTCAATAATATACTCGTTGAAATTCTCAAATTTGTAATTATCAAAACATTTGCATTTTCCTAAAGTTGAAATTGCAATTTCTTAAAAAATAAATCAAATTTTTTAATTGTTGAAATTGATCATTCAAATTGCAATAAACCAACTATTGAAATTTTATTTTTGTTAGAAGAATTTGAATTTCTCATCAAACATCTAATTGTTAAAATTGGCAATTTTTAGTTTTAGAAACCACAAATTTATTGTTGCTTTTGTGAATACTAATTTTCAAAATTTCATTTTCCATAAGAAATTGTAATTTGAATCAAAAGTTAAATTTTAAATATGCAATTATTGGAATGGCAATCAATTAATTGTTGAAATTGCAATATTTTAGGTATGGTAAAGTGCACTTTCATAATTCTCCACTTGTTGAAAGTGCAACTATTAATTGTTGAAATGACACTTTTGTAAAAAAATTGCAACCTTCTCATGAATCATATAACTAATTGAAATTTCAAAATTGTAGTAGTCAAAATTGCAATTTGTCCTCAATCCTTTAATTGTTGAATTTGTGAATTGTCAAAATTGTCTTTCCATGAAATTGAAATTACAACTTGAATACAAAATTCTTAATATTGTGATATACAAATATCAAAACTAAAATCAATTAAGTGTTTTCGAAATTGCAATTCTTAATTGTTGAAGTAACATTTTTCATTGAAAAAAATGTGAATTAAAAATTAGTACTTGTTAAATTCTTCAATTTGTAATTATCCAAATGTTAAAATTGCAATGTAAAATTTAAATAAATAATTCATAAAATTGTAAATGTAATTATCAAACTTGTAATCAATTAATTGTTGACATTCTGGAAATTGAAATTTTTGATAAAAGAAAGACAATTTTTATAATTTTGGAATTATTAAAATTGCAATCAATTAATTGTTGAAATTGCATTTTCTCTTAAAAAATGTGAATTACCCTCAACTGTACTTGTTAAAATTGTGAATTTGTAACTGTTAAAATTGCAATAGTCAATTAATTGTTGAAATTGCATTTTCCCTTAAAAATGTGAATTACCCTCATTGGCACTTATTAAAATTATGAATTTTTAATTGTTAAAATTGCAATTTATTTTCTCTCAGTCAATTAAGTGTTGAAATTGTATTTTCTCTTAAAAATGTGAATAACCCTCAATTGTACTTGTTAAAATTGTGAATTTGTAATTGTTAAAATTGCAGTAGTCAATTAATTGTTGAAATTGCATTTTTCCTTAAAAATGTGAATTACCCTCATTGACACTTATTAAAATTATGAATTTTTAATTGTTAAAATTGCAATTTATTTTCTCTCAGTCAATTAAGTGTTGAAATTGTATTTTCTCTTAAAAATGTGAATAACCCTCAATTGTACTTGTTAAAATTGTGAATTTGTAATTGTTAAAATTGCAATAGTCAATTAATTGTTGAAATTGCATTTTCCCTTAAAAATATGAATTACCATCGATCCCACTTATTAAAATTATGAATTTGTAATTATTAAAATTGCAATTTCTCTTCTCTGGGTCAATTAAGTATATGTGAATTACCCTCAATTGTACTTGTTATTATTGTGAATTTGTAATTTTTTTTTTGTGTAAAACTCCAAATTCTATTAAACAGAGAAGTTGATAATTATATGTATGAGAAAAGTCTCAGGTGGTCCAAGATAGTGAAACCACCACTCTAACCATTCAAAAATTCAGATCCTTCTAGGTGGATGTCACATACCCCGATTTTGCAAAAATAATATTATCATATTTGATTTTATTTCAAGACAATATGTTAAATTTTATGCTAAGTTGTAATTGATGACTCAGTAGAGTCAAGGATGTTGAATGTAATTCTAAATATTTTAATTATAAATAAATAAAAATGGAGACAACAGCGTGGGAGAGCTATTAAAAGAGTGTTTACTGGTCAAGTTGGTGGAGGAGATTGGGTGAAGAGAAAATAGACAAGTGGCAGCATCCTCAAACACTTCCAATGTTGCAGGTGTTAACCTCCCTACATTTGGGGTCATGATCCCCCAAGAAAGTGGGATCAGAGCAGGTGGCTCAATTAATGACAACTAACCCAAAAAGACCTAGGCAATCTTAATAAAAATTCCCATTGAAGAGAGTTGAGGCTGCTGATTCCAAGAAGAGAATCATTTAGGTGAATGTACTTCAAAGGTTTTCATTGGGAAGGGAATCAGTGGAAGGTGTTTGAGGGGTAAATTGTAGATAGTGATCTAGTGCAACTTTTTAGCTGAAGGATCTTACTGTTGAGTGCAGAGTTATTACTGAGTCATTGGACTAGTATTTTGTTGCCGCTCCACCATTTCTCAGCCAAGGAGACCAGGAAACCGGCTCGGGGGTCCTCAGAAGACACTGTTTGAGCGCTCTCCAGGAGTTGGTAGGGAGGAACGACCTCCCAACGTTATTGTTGTCCAACTTAAAATAGGTTCTACAGTCTTTATTTTTCTGTGTTTAAAGTTTCTATGTGAAATTGAATGATTAAGGAATGATTAAATGTTTAGTAGTGAACTGATAGAGATTATAATACTTTATTATTTGAAATGCTGAATTTGTATTTGATGAAAAATAATCCTACCTGCGTTTTTACATGTCTGGAATGGACCAGACCGTACTCTAGCACAGGCAGTAGATTTTAAAATAGCTGAAGGGTAAGAAAGAAATTTGATATGAATAGAGTTATTATGTGTTTTAGAGTATTGGAATCATTTATATTCTGCAGATAGTTGTTTTCAGAAAAGAATATTAATGTTCCTAGTTAAGTTTATTGTTTAAACCAGACTAGAAAAGAAAGAGCCATAATATTTTTACTGATAACAATGTATTATATTCACAAGTTGTTCAAGTAGGTAAGTTAATTCTTTTACACAATACTTTCTTTTGTAAACTGTACTGTTAACCTGTAACAGAGGAAATAGAAACAACTCAGATATAATGCTTATCTTATTATGTTAAGCAAGGATTTAAGTATGGTTCTGTTAGTTTATGTCTTTTACTAATATTAATAACTAACTTAACGTGTAACTATTCGAACCCTAAGTAGGGTTGGGTAACCTAATTAAATTCTAAAGACAAATTAATTCAAAGCCTAAGGGATATCTTAACAAAGAACTTATTTAGATCTAACAGTATTCTTTTATATAGAATCAAAACAACCAAGATACAATAGTAACCTATGCTTTAAATATTATTAATGAGGAACTGTCCTTTAACTTTTATAGATAGATTATACATGTAAATAAGTAATGACAGGTTTGAAACCCTTATTTCATTTCTTAGTAAGCTTACAGAAATAATACTACTGAATGAACTAAACTATTATAGATTGGTCACAGTCTTTATTAATAAAGTGTATGTACAAATACAAACTTAATAAATTATAGTATACACAGATAATATTATTAACATAAACAATATCGTTTATAAATAAAAAATTCTTTTAACAAACTGAAGGAATCTTTACAGAAAGAAACAAAGATTATTTCCTTAAGCCCTAACCTGGAAATCCTAGAGCCACTAAAATAATCTTAAATTATTTTAAGAGTAATAAAAAATAATTAAATAACAATACAAAATTTATCTTCTTAAAGGTTGAATAAGGTAAAAACCCTAGCTCGTACTTTTTGAGAAGAAATTACCCAGTATTCTTTAATTTGCAAAAACCATTATAGTAGTAACCTAGGATAAGCAATATACTTATTCTTGTTATATAAACATTTAAAGAAAAATTTAATTCATTTACACAAAGATAAAATACAAATATATAAAGGAGAATGGATTTAAGCTTAAGACAAACTGTCTTAAAGATATTTACATTATATCAACAAGCTTGAAGACCGAATGTAAGTCAAAACAATAACAGAGTACAAAAACCTCAGCTAAGAGCCAAGCATCCATATCAAGATACGGAGTATACACAATTATTAACAAATGATTACAAAACTGTAAGCCCTTCACTAATACGAGAGGAGCTTACAAGTCACAGCTTGAAGCTGAAGTTACCTCACGAAAAGCAAGGGTAATAAACCAAAGTAAAAACTATAAAAATGAAGAACAACAACCCAATACTGGGTGCGACACGACCATGAATTATTCCAATCGCAAAAGGCTGTATAAGCAAGGAGAACCATGTTTGAAACCAGAGCTTACCATAGACTATTCAGGGAGCCATTTATGTAGCACGACTATCAACCTTGGAGATGAGATAACCTGCATTATAAAAAGAAACAGAGTTAATTAAAATTAAAAAAAAAACTTATGTAGAATGGAACCGTAAATAGTAATGGTAATTAATTATTTACTTACCTCAGCTGAAAGTGAAAAACATGGAACCTCAGAGGAATAAAAACAGCATAACCAATGTTAAGAAGAGCTGAATCCTTATTCTCGCTGAGGATGGAGATGACGGGACTCTGGTGCATTTCACACTAACAACAGGGGTGTAGGTAAGCCTAAGCAATGGCTGCAAAGAAGTCAACAAGCATGGAGTCGAACTGTCACCAACACGAAAGCATCAAAACTAAACACCAAAACCCTACGATGAAGGGGTTTCACAATCACACATAATAAGCTCAAGCTTTCATCAATGACAAACCACGATAGAAGGGAAACAAAAAGGAGTTACATGAAGGTTGTAATGCCATGTGCAAGGAGGGCAGTGAACTTTGACCAAAATAAAGAAAACACAGTGGAGGTGAGCAAAAGAACCCAGTTCAAGGAAGTAAGAAACGACAAAACGCAAGTGTTGAAGCCTTTGCAACTAAAATCCACTCACGGCCGCCATGGGAGTTGCAGAACAACCCAAAGGGACAATGCAAATGTTAGAGCTCAAATAAGCCAAGGGTTAGGGTTGACAAGTATTTATATAACCAGTGCATGGCTAAGGAATTTCCACATGGCCGCTTTAATATATTCATGCAGTGGGTTGACTTTCCATAGTCACCTGCGTTCAATAATCACCAATTATTCCTCCAAATAATTTAATCAAACAGCATATAAAACCATAATTTGCATGGGTTTCATAATATACGATGATTGTTTAAATGTTTAAGTTTGTAGCTCATCATTGGTGAGGTATACAATGTTATGATAGCGTTGACATAACACATATTATAACCTTATAGCCTCGTAACCCAAAAGAAGACCTTACATAATTTATTGGTAAATAATGATATAAGATTTAATAGTAAATCTCGTAAAAAAATTGTGTATTCACTATATAGTAAGTTTTTACTAATATTTAACATGGAAAATGATAGAAAGGTTACATTAACATTGTCATTAGTAATGTGCATAATACATATGTAGGTATTAACCCTTCTTAGAATAGCTACAACTTATCAAGCTTATAGTAACATCTCTATTGTAAAATAGGTGGTGAAATAACTAAGTTGTTACCATGACTAATTTTAGACTAATATGAAATCGTTGTCATATAAATAGTCTAGTCAATGGTGTAAGAATAACTATCTAGTAGTTACAAATACACTTATGTTGGGGCGCATACTCCATATAGGGTAACTCCGCGATTAGTTAGGAAATTTGTAAGCGGAGCTATGGGTCAAAATAGTCTTAGGGGTGTCGGGGTAAGTCAAAACCCTATCTTTTTGTAATAAGCCCATGGTTTAA
>LPNX010836602.1:0-11341 GCA_001517045.1 Pseudotsuga menziesii | reverse complement strand
AGCCTTGAACCGGAGTGTAAGCTCTTGAAGTCATTGAATTTGAGACAGAAAATTTCACAGATAGTTTCTGAGATGATAGAATGGTGCCATTCACTATCTGATCCAATTGTGAGCGCAATTTTTCAAACAATGAATGATGCATCCTATATCCAGACTCCGAAGAATGTGCAACCTCATGCAATTTTATATAATGGCTAAAGTAGTATCCTTTACAAACAGATTTAGGCATTTGTTTGTATGACACATTCTATATATTTATCCTTGCCAAGGAAATATACCAATTAGTGGGATTTTTGGAAGTGATCATAAGAATGATGCCATTAATGGCAGAACAATTTTTATAAAGAGTTTAATAGTGTTCAATAATGATCAATTACCCTGTTTCCAGAATAAATTAATAATCCAAGGAGATGGCAAAGAGTAGAATAGTATAAGGTGGCTGGGTACTTGGTGAATAAATATATGAAGGTTTGCAGTTGTCATCATATTTTTAAGGAATACATTAATTTTAGAGAACAGTACGAAAGATCTCTAATTTTCCTGGAACAAGCTTAATATAGTGCTTATAATGATTGTGTTTTTGTGCTTGAATGTGTGCTTGTTTGATTATGAAATGTGTTCTAACTTCTGCCCCCAATAATATACAGGATGCTAAATAAACTCTTATTTTATATAAGTTTATGGTTTTCTTGTGTGCTGTGTGTCTACTTCTGTTGTTTAAATTTGGAAATGAAAATTCAGATATGAGATAGAGTAATCATGATTTCCAAAGTTGTCCTCTGTGATATAGTATGCACAATTTCCCAGCTTAGACCTTCATGATTGTTGATGTGAGTTGAAGATCAGACATTTCTAACAGGGAGAGGATTCTCTTAGCAAGATGGAGCAAGCTATTTGGGAGAAGTCAGAGTGGATGGAAAGGTGTCTCGTCAAACAGTCAAGTCCATGTACAGAAACGAGGTGGAGTGATATTCAAGCATGCATTTATCTCGTTGTCTTGTCTTTTTTTATATTGAAAAAAGTTGTATGCTTCTTAATTTTGGACATAACACTTTCAGGTCATCGGGGACAGAATGATAGTCATATGAACAAAAGGTTGTTATACAAATCTAACTAATTGTTACATATATGTCTTTTTATTACTCTATGTATAATTTAGATCTGATAATGTTATTAATTTTGCAGGGCCAGTATATTATTAAGCAAAGAAACTGACAGTAATAACAGACGAACCAAGACAGGAAGCAATGTAAGTCATTCTATTCCTTGTATTTTCTGGTGCACAATATCGATTAACAGATATCTGTTAGTGCTGTGCTAATGTTTTATCATCAAATGCAGAATGCGTTTTAGCCAATTTCAAACAAGTTACAAACATAGATCTCTATCGAATATTTTTGTATTTGAAATGCATTGAAATGATAAGTTGAGATTATTGTCCGGTTTTATAGACAAAGGCTTTGCATTCATTGGATTATATCAAATTCAATTCCAATTCCAATTCAAACACAGAATTATTGCCTAAGATTTTTGGCTTCATGAAATAAATTAGCACAAAGTGTGTTGTGGATGCATTGCATCCTCAGTCCTATGATATTGTGGGCAAGTTTATACTGAAAAAGAGCTGCCCTTTATACTGGAATCCAGTGGTCTGATCGGAGGTTACTGCACTGCACATGCTTTATATATTTTTTTTTTAAAACATTCACAAGCGTCGCTTAAGCGACGGTTCCCCTGCTGTCGGTTTTCCGACGGTTAGCCTTAAAATCCGTCGCTCTTCCGACGGTTATGTTGTTCTCCGTCGCTTTTCCGACGCTTCTAGCTGTCGCTTTTGCGACAGTTATCCGTCCCTCCGTCGTTTAAGCGACGCCTGTGGGTCTAATAGTTTTTAAAAATTTATGTCATTGTCGCTTAATAAGTGTCGGATAACCGACGAGTTAAATTCAAGCGACGGTTAATTAAGTGTCGCTTAAGCGACGGTTGCTTAAGTGTCGCTTAACCGATGACAGGTTTCCGACACTTCAAAAAAAACCAAAGTGTCATACATGCAACAGGGAAGTGTCGAAAATCCGACATGACGGCCGTCGGATTTTTGGTCAAAATGTAGTAGTGGAATATCCATAATCGCGAAGCCAGTAAAACCCCATCTACAAAGAAGAAAATCCTCGACATTGTGCACATCGATGAATATACATCCAACACAAGCCCATCTTCCCACTCTAGCCCTATTAATCCCGTGTCTGCTGAATTTTTACCTTTTACACGAATTCGTACTAGGGACCAGAAGTCAAAGTTTACCTAGTCCATTGTTTGACACTTTGTCCAGACCACTTTTTATCTTGATATTCAGTTCAGTCATCCAGACAGCATGGTCGAAGCAGATAAACCTGATCTATAGTCACCTCTGTACACATTGGCTAATGTCTCAACCAAATCACTCAAAATATGCTGCTTGTGAGACCATCCCTGCACCTGCTCGGGGCATGAATCCTGAAATACAAGTTCCCTCTGTTGACCTCAAGATACCATCTAGGGAGTTGAGTTTGCATCTAGACCCCAAGTAGCTTGGAGAATCATCCACTCCTCATCAGCCAAGAGTAGGCCAATTAACTCAATAATTGGCACATTCAGTGAGTAGGAATGATCAATATGCCAAGTTAATTGCAGAACTTCGACAAGAAAATAAGGATTTGCATCTACAACTCAAAAAGGCTATCAATTCGTCACATAACACTCAACATGAGAGGCATTTTGTTTTAAATCTTAGGCCATGCAATTGAAGTTTAAATTCCTTGTTTCGTCTTCAAAGTCAAAGGCACCTGCTAACGCAGCTCAGCCTTCTTCCTAACTACTCTTTATTTTGCTCACTAGGACCTGGCATTTCTTCGGTTTCATAGAATTTTGATCCTAGTTTTGTCACCATTTTTGGCTAGTAAATTACACTTTTTGACATATATTTTGTCATCTTTTTGACATATTTTTTTCATACAGCTTATCATTCAGCCTCAAGTATGAATATATTTGGATTGATGCAAATTCTGGTTTATTATTGTTATTTCACAATTTTATTAATTAAATTCAACGTTATTTTAGAACACGTTTGATATATGTGTGAATTTATTTGCAGGTCATAGCCCTTGAATGAGCCGATGATTGGACAAGCATCATGCTAGATATGCATAGATTGCATCCAATTCACCATCCAGCTCACCGATCAAGCCGCACATTGTGTATGGCATATTTCAAAGCGTTAAAGCATGGAACAATTTTTAGTTTCTATGTTTCCAAGCATCTGGATGATAGAATGACCTTGATTTTAGAAGGATCGTCATCTTTCCTTCTCTATTCAACACCATGACACCAGTCTATGTCAAAGATAATCCTCATGCCACAGCACATGCAATGGAGAACCAACATGTGAGGAAGAAGGAGAAGTGTTGTGTGTTGGCATTCAATCGTTTGTTTGTAATAATGGTTGACCAATTTTAGGAGTGGTCGACCACTGAAAGGGTTGACCTGCTCATCCCTATTAACGATATATATAAACGCCTCCAAGTGTGAGCATAGTTAGCTAGTTTTACATTCTGTCAGTCGATTTTAGAGAAACTATGTAATACTATTCCGCATTTTAATAAAAATTACATTCATGTTGTGTATATGATCTTGTTTGTGTAAGAATTTAGCGAAGCGCCACCCTGATTGCTGAGAGGGCCCCTCATCAACCAGTGGTTTTCATTCTTGTTTGTATTTTCGTCACCTTTTCCTTGCATATAAGTAGGTTTATTTCCAATACGTTTATGTGATTAAGTTACTGTAATCATTTATTCTCTTGTTTATATAATGTATGTTTGTTGAAGTTTCTATCATCCATATTACACTGTTAGTATAGTTTCTATTTCATAGATTAAAAATAACCAGTTGTGCGCATAGTTTTCCTTCAGTTTCCTTTCCATTATTTTCCAGCTTATGATTTAGTTTTATGATGACAAGTACAGAGAGTATATTTCTTTAATATGTTAGAATTAATTTGCAGTAGGTTTATTTTTGTTAAGTCTTGTATTTTTATAAGTTTTCTCTGGCTATATTTTAGTTTGTTTAATAATGCAATAGGTAATAATTTCCTTATAATAATTAATTAGCTTAAGTTATTTTGCTGTTAAATTTGATCACTAAGTATGTCTACTTACTGTGCTTTATGCATTTTGTTTTCATGTGCACAAAATCAACTAATAATTAGATCATTTACGTTATTTTACACTGTTTTCTCTATGCAGGCTGTCATTCAGACAACATGTTCAGCCTGTCATTTAGACCTACCTTCCATTCCACTATCCAGCCCTTTGTTCAGCCTTTGATATTCCTGTTTTGTTTCAACCTTGTTTTAAAGTTCTGCTTCTTTAGCTTTCGAATTCTATTTTGTTTTGGTAATTAGATAATGGTGATGTTCATCATTAGGACCTTAGGTTAGATTATTTAAAGTATTATCAAGTTCCATCCTTATTCTCAACCTTCTCTTACCTAAATATGATTTGAGTTATGCTTTGTTTGTTTCTCTTGTCTTTGATTTCTTTATTCAATACTTTTGTAATGTGTGGTAATTATATCTTTAGTTTGGTTTGGTTTATCCTTCTGTATATTGAGTTTAGGGTTAGACATGTAAAAGTTCTAGAAACATACACCAGTACCTTGTAAATCAATCATAGCAGTAGGACCTGTTTATTTCACTATGTGGTTACTGAAGAGATTTGTAGAATAGGATTTAAAGGAGTTATGTTTATTAAGTTTTGTACTTGCTTTTCTAACTATTTTTTTTTTATTAAGTTTTCTACTTGCTTTCTAATTAAGTCTTCTTTATTAAGTTTTCTACTTGCTTCTTTCATTAAGGTCTTTTACTTGTTTATAAGCTAGATTTCTCTTACATTTGTTTCATATAAGAATTGTTTATTTATGAAAGCAATCGTTAAAAAAGAATCTTGTCTCTTAATATATTAGTTGTTCATAATATCTTTCTTAGTTAACAGTCAGTTGCTTATGGAATAGATCACCATGTTTACCATCACCTGTAATTAGACCTTCCTTAGCTTGCACATATTTGTATAAGTTAAGTTAGATTTAATCCCATTTAATTTCTTTACTTCTTTTGAAATCCATTTTGACACTCCTCCTCCTCTAGTTCCAATCACAGTGAATGCATATCCATAGAACAATCAAGGAGAGTGGAACTAGATAATTTAGTTTAACCATTATGTACATTTGTTAATTGCATGTATAGATTAGTTGTTGAAGTTTGTAAAAGTATCTCCAGTTGTTGTACTCTTGTTTCCCATATTATAATACCTTCCATAGTTAGTTTCTGAAGCTTTTTATAAAGCCTATCTAATTCTTAGATTAAAAAGTGGAATAGTTAATTAATAAGTAGTTTACCTTCTTAGAGTAGTATTGTCTATATCTTTACCTTTTAGTGTTTGTCTATATAGTAGTGTAGTATAGCTTGATACTGCTCTAGTCTAATACTTTGTTTTGGTTTAATGACCTTCATAGTTGAATTTATAGGAGTTTGACTCAGTTTTTCATTTTGAAATATCTTTTGATATTTTCTTTGTTAAAATATTTCCACGACACCCTAGGAACTCCTCTACCTTCGCATATACTTTGTTTCAACTCTAAGTTTACCAACCTCGGTCGATAATTAAATATTTTATGAATTAATTAAGACCTTATAACACCCAACACATAGTAATTAATATTCAAAAGGATTAATGAGGTAGGTTATTCAGCATTGGCATGTGATCCTTAGTTCGTGTCCATCCCCTATCCCACTGCAGACTCCTTAGACCCCATGGACCACTTTTTGTCCTTTGATGTTTCCTTGATCATCCCTAAAAACACATGAAAAATGCTATACGTGACTTTTAAACATATAAGCGCGTACATACGCGGGTTTGACCACTAAAACCGCATACATCGGGATGTGTGCATAATCCAAATCCTTTTGGAGTTTTCCTTGACATGGATCCAACTCATTTTACTCCTAGCCTTCCCTATGCCTTGAGATCGCTCGGATTCAACCTTTCATTACCCATTTGAAAAGCTATATAAGGAACCCCTTGGTAGATTGAAGGCATAAGAGAGAATTGAGAGAAAAGAAACTATAGTCCATTGTTGCCGGAACTTATGCTTGAGTCTGCATCCCTTTGTCCCTTGGAGCACTTTTGTGTTCTTCCCAAGCTTGCCTTTTGCTTGTGAGCTTGCTATCAGGAGATGGAGGATTGAAGTGGTGGAGGCCCAAGTGGGGGATTCAGTTTCTCCGGTTCGCAGACATGTCGTCAAAGGTTGTATCTTGTAATATCTGATTTATATTAATATAAATATCTTTTCCTCTCCCATAATGTCTGTTTGAATGAATATGTTCTCCATTGGATTATGTCAAATTCTTATACATTATTGATTATATATGCTAGAATAGATCTAACACCATGATATATAGAATGCTTGTATTGTTTACTTGTTGTTGAGGAAGTAACAGATCAATTCAAGCTAAAGATTGGAAAGCTCAACGGGGATCTAGTTCAACCGTCTGGAATAAGGTACGAGGTCTAATCCTTTAGTGTTAGACGTTTAATTTCTATTGCATATTGGAAAGGATTGATTTCTGGAGTCAAGCTGTCTGTTGTGGTACCCCAAGCCATAGGAATTTCTCTCCGTAACAATTGGGCAAACATTTCGGTCCACTGTCGATCCAGTGCTTTTTTTATGAGTTGTTTTGTCTCGTCAGCTGCATTTCTATTATCTGCTTATTCGACCATCTTTTCTAAATTTGAAGGAAGTTTCTTCTTATTTTGCTGAGTTTGTGAGAATGTTTGAATAGGCATAAGTTAAATAAATTCGATAGGAGTGATTATGTAACTTAAGATCTACACAAGATCTTTCTCTAATACCAATGATCAAGATCATTCGCTATTGCATGATGGAGATAACAGTCGACTGAATGAGTCGATATCTGTTATGGTGGAAGCATATAAAAAGAAAAAGTGAAGTAGAAAAACACTTAGGTCGACATAAAGTATACGAATAGAAAATATGCAAGAATTTGAACTGATTTATTACTTCTTTTCCATGAAAGATGGAGGAATCAAAATGTTGTATATTAAATTAGTGTACATGCTTATATAGGATGCTGAGATGCTTTGATGACTACCCATTAAGTTCATTTACAAAATAAGTTATAACGGTTTAGAAGTTTAAGCATCCCAGACGACTGGAAGACAGAGGCATTCTGTTAATGTTTGACAATCATCGATATTGACAAGGCATGTTGGTATGTTGTATGTCGAGGTGGACCTGTCGAGGAGAACCTATCGAGGAGAACATGTCGAAGCAATCAGGGTAGGTGAAGCAGTCGAAGTGCTATACTTTTTCAAAGCTTGACAACTTGCCAACTGCTCATTAGATAACTCTCTCTCTCTCTCTCTCTCTCTCTCTCTCTCTCTCTCTCTCTCATCTTCATAACCCTTACTAACTCACTCTCTCACATCCCTAGACTCCTCCCCAGACCATTAACCCCCCTCTTCATTTTCGTCTCTCTCCCCCCTCTTCCCCCAACCCTTATTAACTCCATCTATCATTCTTTCTCTCCCTTACTCCTCCACTTAGATATTACCCCCACCCCTACTATCTCTCTTCCCCAACACCCCCAACACCCTTTCCTCTCTCTCTCTCTCTCACACACACACACACATTACTCGTAACTCATCCTCTCTCTCCCTAACCACCCCTTCTCTCCATACCTAGAACCAGAATCTCCTCCCCTCTTTCTCTCTCCTACTTTCGCTAACCCCACTTCTCTCTCTATATATATCTCTTGTACTCCCCCTATCCCTACCACTCTCACTCTTTGTTTCTCCTAGTCACCCTCCCCCTCTAATTTACCACCCCCCATTTCTCTCTCTACCCCAAACCTATACACCTTAATCCTGCTAGCTATCATATTCCTCCCTCAAACCATACCACCCAACTGTGATCTCTATCTGTTTGTCTCTCTAAATTCCCCTCCCCTCCTTAGCCCTAAGGTAAATTTTATTTTTACCAATATGTGTGCATGTTTTAGCTCTACAAAACGTGTATGAATTTCGTAGAGATAAAACACATACATAGATTGGTTTTAATGGCACCTAGATAGGAGAGAAAGGAAATTTTGAATTTAAAATAAACGTTCTCACATTTCTTGGTATTAAGACTGAGTGTTGCCACCTTTCTAGATCTCATCACTCTATCTATGTGTCTTCTTAGGACTTAGCTTTGGGTTAACCTAACCTGTGGTATGGACTATGGTAAACCATAACTAATTAGGAATCTTACCATTTTTCTCAACATGCTTGTGGGCGCTCGCATGAAGTTGGTTCCAATTTTTGGTGCCACTTAGGAAATTATAAACGCACTTTCGAAGTGCAAATCAAGAACGCATATGCATTATTGATGGTACGTTTGGAATAAACCGAGCCCAAACACAAGGCTAAGGTTCGTGAAAACGTATCGCGTATGTGATATATCGCATATGCATTGTGTAAATGTTGAATATAGCATATGCAATATATTGCATATGCGATATTTAACATTATTGTTGGAAGGATTGTTAAATGATCATAATGGATGTGGAAGACACGGTTGATACCTATCCATACTAATGATACCCATCCATGCATCATGTTGGTTCCTTGCATCCATACATCATGTTGGTTCCTTGCTTCATGCTTCAATCTTGCTTCATTAAAGGTGATGGTTCATGGGATGATATGAGTAGGGTGGATTTTTTAGGTTTTATGAAGAAACCATTGTGGAGGATATACGATCTAAAGATACTCGAAATGTAGAGATTGAAAGCCATGATTTTAGAGTAACCATTCAACAACCCTTCCATCTCACTCTCTTCTTCCACTACCTTCCCAATGAAGGTTTCCTACTTCCAACAACACCAAATCAATCTATTTCATTTTGATATTTTCATTGGATGGACTACAATAGCAAGGTCCAAAACATATCTATAGATTTTCCTAGAATTTATTGTTCATACAAAACAATATGGCATAAATGAAAAATGTGAATTATATATATTGTTCTATTCAAGTTTGTTTGAATAGAATGTTTGTGCCAATATTGTAATCTTAGAAGGAACAAGATCAATCATATAATTTCTCATATCCTCCATAGTATAATGATCTTTGAATGACACTCTTTTCATCCTTCCTACTCTTTCCAACCTTCCATCAACTAGTAGATAGGCAAGCTCAAATTTTTCTTCATTAACATATGAGATATTAATACACAATAATCCATTTGGTATTGTATCATGAATTCTTCCAATTAAATTATATCTAGATAGAACAAGGAATGTAAGAGGACTCAGAAATGTTTCTTACATAACATAAGATATTTAGTGCTTGTAAGTTGAAAGCAATATGTGCAAGGAAATAATGATCAATGCTATTAAATAATAACAAAATAGTGATATTATCTCCACAAAGTAGTATGTTAACATTGCATAGTACATATGGCTAATAATGGATCTCCATAATGTGCCTAGAAAATATACACAAATGATACCACATATTACCCTTGATAAAAAAACATGCAATATAGTGTTTCTTACTCATCAATATTGCATATGTGATATATATTACAAGTGCGATATATATCGCAAGTGCGATATATCGCATATGCGATATTGAAAAGCAAAAAATACAATAAAACAGAGGCCGTAGGCCCCTCAAACTTCATTTGCACAAGATCGGGACAACGAAAAACCGCAAGGGCGAAATAGCGCAAGTGCGATTTGCGTTTTATCTTTTCGAGGTCGAGTTCGAGGTGGATTGCTCCAATGGTAGGTAAATGCTAGATTATCCTTTTCACTTAGTCTTCCATTCTTTAATTTTTTCCATAATTTCATTGTTTTTATAATTATTTTAAACAAATTTAAAAAAAAAATTGAATGTTCGATCAAATAATGATTAAAAGTAAAATAACTTGTAGTTTTTTGTTTAAAACTTAACATACAACACAAATGAACAACACAATGTGGAAAACCCATCCTCTAATAACCCACAACAACCTAACCCACAACCTAACCCACAGCAACCTAACCCACAACCTAACCCAAACCCAAACCCAAACTTAGAGGGGGAACAAGATAGAAACGCACAGATTATTGCACGCTTGGTGTCATTGAGGCACCTTAGCTCATCTATTAGAGGGGGGGATCGTTTGAGAGAGTCTTTAGCTGATGCCTTGGACACAATAATAGACACAATTTCCAAATCCCAAGGAGCTATGTACAAGATTACCTCATAGAAAGAATCCAGGAGGCAATACTACTCCAATGGATGGACTCATAAAGACATCAAAGCCCTTAAAATTACAAAAGACCAGTTATTTTCATTATTCTGGGACCCTAGCACCGGATTGGTTCCACCCACTAGTCGAGCACACATTTCCATAGACTGGTGCATTGAACCAAATATAAAGGCCAATTGGATGGATCGTTGGTATATGGTCTTTGATGAAGACCCCCATGGGAATAGGGACATCCCATTTTATTTCCTTAGGAAGTTGTATGCAGAATTCATCCTAGGGAAACATGTTAACTACTTCGATCTCTTAGGAAACCAAGGTGTTGGTCATGGGATGCCCCAAGATAGGGAAGGTTCCAGGACAGACCCTAACCATGTGCCATTCCCACCACACACACCAAAACCCCCTCGGGTATATCCTCCTGCAGGTCTTGTGATTGAGAATACACATGAGGCATTATTTGACATGGTAGATACATTGCTTCAGCAGGGACTGATGTCCAAGGCAATGTAGACCAAGGGGTTGGCACTTCTAAGGTGGGCCCATCTACAGATCACAGAGAAGATGCAGAGTCTTCAGAGCGTCATGTTACTCTACACCCTTGCACATCGTGTGGAGGCATATGCCATGGCCCTGCTTTCTACTTCTGAGACGATGGATTACTTCTCTTTGTAAGTAAAACTCATTCATTTCATATTATATTTTGTTTCATGTCAAAATGTTCAATTGTTTCGTAATTTATTTCTATTTAATTATCTAACAAATTATGTGAACAAATATATAGCTGGTGTCCCATGGCACACCACAGTCTCATAGTCCACCGATCAACGTTGAGAACATTGATGCGGCTGTCAATATTGCTTATGGGTTTGGTTCTTCACCAATAGGGGTAAGAACCATACTTGTTAATTTGTCAACTTTATTTACATATTTATAGTATAGATTGTAACATTCAATATGTATCCTAATTTTGATACAACATGTTTTATGCAGGTTG
>LPNX010836597.1:241849-262594 GCA_001517045.1 Pseudotsuga menziesii | reverse complement strand
CCCCCCCCCCCCCCCCCCCATTCAGTGGGTCAGTCCGTAGATTGTCTCACACCTTTCAGTTATTTCCCTCATGCTCCTGGTCAAGGAAACATCATTGCCTTGACTAGGGGCAGGTCTCCCTCTATCGATGCCAACACACATATTCCAGAGGATAGACTCAGAGGTCCTTGTATCTTGGTTTTATTAACATCATTGATGAGTTCCTTGGACCACTTGAGAGGAGCCCTTAGTGCCTCTTGGGATGGTTGTTTCTCACGTGCTCGACTCCAACTCCATCATTGCACCGTTGAGATTTGTACAGGGTTTGGTCCACACAGTACTTGGTCGAAGATCCTGGATATCACCCGACTCTAGCACATTGATGAGTATACTCAAGGGACCTAAACAAGTTATGTCCCTTGTGATTTCCAGGTTGCATTGGAGACAGTATTCAGAAGCCCCAACAATGATTCGATATACCTTTATGATTGATGCAACATACTTGTACCACGGAGACTCTGACTCTCAATCAGCGAGTCCCCAAAGTTACGTACCAGATCCAGCAGACCGTCAGTCATGAAGATATAGCATTCCATGAGAATGCCATGGGTCCAATGTACCAGATCAACATTGTATTTAGCCTCACATGGAGGCAACCATTATTGTAACATCAGTTATATATGATCGGCTCTTGTATTTTAGAGCATAGATCAAATTATTCTTTTGACATTGTCACGAGCATGAGGATGCCTGCCTCATCCATATACATGTCACACATTTATTGTAACTCACCTATTGATGGGAACCATATTAATACAAAAACCAAAAGCCACCATGCCCCAGCCCTAGAAGCACCACCTCTATGCAGCAAATCCTATGGTGTTCATTGGCCATATGTTGAGCTCCTGCCCTCACACATCAGAGGGAAATCTGTTAACCCAAAAATCCCCCACTCAGCTCTCCATGGCCTACACCACCCAAGGACACCATCTCACGACCCTCATATCACTCCATTTGACCCCCACACCCTCAAAATAGCCTAAGGATGAAGAAAAGGGCTTAAAAACCCCCAAAAGGAGCCCAAAATACTCTCCTAGGAGCTAAAGCCCCCAAAAAGGGGCTAAAACCCTAAAAGGAGCTAAAATTAGGGCAAAAGGGGCTAAAGCCTGGACCAAGGGCTTAAAACCCTAAAACCCCCAAAAAAGCTATAAAAGGAGGGTGGGGGGTCACTCTCAAAACACTTCTCCCTTGCCTACTGTTATGCTGCCTGTGGATGCCTTGAGACACCTTTGCCTCTCAAGCCACCCACACTCCCTCTCCTCCATCTCCATTGAGCCATAGCTCCCCCATCCAAGAGAGGTGCTTCCATAAGCTAGGGCATGGTGGCCCATTTCCACCCAAAGAGAAGGTATAGCTTGTCTTTCTTGCATTTGTTTCTTAGTTTTCTTTGCTTTATAACCCATGTTTTCATTTGCAGGTTTATGTTTAACATTGTTTT
Source organism: Pseudotsuga menziesii (assembly GCA_001517045.1). Lineage (NCBI taxonomy): Eukaryota > Viridiplantae > Streptophyta > Pinopsida > Pinales > Pinaceae > Pseudotsuga > Pseudotsuga menziesii. The sequence continues at coordinate 261,117 of LPNX010836597.1, read as the reverse complement.
GGAGGTATTTTGGTTTTCTGTAGTTTAGTCATTGTTTGCAGGTCTTTGGAAGCGGAACCCTAACCTTTGTTTGCAGAGGGGTTCACCATTGTTTCTCTTCCATATTTGCTTTGCTTTTTTTTCCTTACTGTCCTTTACATTCCATTTTTATTTCAGCATTTATCCACATAGGAACCTACACTTACAGCTACAATTACAGCCCCTGTAGCAAGGAGAAATCCTTGCTACACTTACAGCTCAATTTTTTGACCAGCCATTCAAATCATCTTGATACGGGGGTATAGGTAATGTCTGAGTTCTCTATGTCTCCATGGTATTTTTGGTATTTTGTATGTGTTGCAAAATTTACAGGCTCCTGCAGGGTTAAGCAAAATAAGTGCAAGGTCAGTGAAGTTGAAATCTGCCAAGTTTTGTATTCTGAATCAATTCCTTTATTGGAAATATCTTGGTGGTGTTTTACTCAATTGCCTTTTGGAGAATGAAGCTCAAAAAAATATGAAGGGATTTCACAAAGGATATTGTGGGGGACATCACTCATGGAAGGTGACAACTAATAACATTTTGAGAGCTGGTTTTTATTAGCCCTCAATTTTTTCAGATGTTTAGAGAGAGACCACTACATGTCACCAATGCTAGATCTTTGATGGTAAGAGAAAATTGGTTCCACTCCCTCTCAATCCAATATCAGTGGAGGAACCTTTTCAACAGTGGGGACTGGATTTTATTGTGGAAATAAATCCAAATTCTTTAGGGCAGCATAGGTGGATCCTGACAACAACAGATTATTTTATGAAGTGGATTGAAGAAATACCTACTAGGAGGGCTACTGATGCAGTGATTATGGGTTTTCTTGAAGAAAATATTTTGGCTAGTTTGGTTGTCCCAGAAGGATTGTGACAGACAATACAACTTCTTTTAAATCTAAAAAGATGATAAGTTTTTTCCACAAGTGTCATATTAGTCTCAATAATTCCACTGCTTACTATCCAGAGCGTAATGGGTTGGCAGAATCCTCTAACAAAAGTCTGGTGAGGATAATAATTTTGTTTTTGGAAGATAACAAAATGGCTTAGCATACAAAGCTAAAATATGCAGTGGGATGACAAAAGTAGAACAAAAAGGGCAATTGGAATGTCACCATTCCAATTAGTATATGGAGCTGAGGTGTTTTTTCTAGCATCTTTGGGAGTGCCAATCATGAATTTGTTGCAGGAACAACAGGATGAACCAAATCATATGCAAAGAAGAATAAATTAGATCATAGAATTGAATTAGTTGAGGGACAAAGCCAAAGTGCAAATACATCAAGGAAAGATGAAGAACACTTTTGATTGGAAGGTAAAGGAAGAACAATTCCAGATTGATGATTTGGTTTTGAAGTGGGATGCTCCTAGGGAAGATAAACATGGGAAGTTTGATCACATGTGGGTAGGTCCTTATATCATTGAAGCATACAGAAGTGAGAATGAATTCATTCTACAACATCAAGATGGGTCTCAGCTGAAAGGAGGTCTACTCAATGGAAGGTTTCTCAAACATTATTTGTCCTGAGGGAGGAGGTAATTTTTGTATCATAATTGTATATATTTATTTACTTTTAAAATAGTACGAATGGTGAGACAAAGGATTTGAAGCCCGAAGAGAAGGCCCTAAGATCTAGAGGGGTAGCCATGTTTCTAGTTTTCTTTATTTTTACTTACAGAAAAAAGAAAACTAAGAATTTTGAGGTTTGAAATGTGGGGAACACCCCAATGGATCTGGCACCTAGTCTATGGGGTTATTTGCTACATCGCAGGGAGGATAGCATCCCTAGTTGGAGCTAGTTGTTAGTACTATTTTTGGGCTAAGTGTTTGGAGAGGAATCAGATGAGCGAAAGAAAGGATAAGGCTTAAAAAATTTCATATCATAAGAATTTAAAGGATGTTGATAAGGCTCTGTAGGGAATGGATGACCTGGATCAGAAACAGAGAAGATCAGAGGCCGTAAATAATTTCCGTCAAGGAAAAATAGGGAGCGAAAATGCGGAAACAATGAGTTTTAGTTGTGAAAAGTGATAAAACCTGACTTTTGCTTTCCGCGGTCCAAGATCTACAGTCGAGAAAGTTTCCGCCATAGATCAACGGTCCAACAAAAGGGAGGAAGCAAGAAAGGAAAAACATTTGGTTATGAAAGTTGGAATCTTGACTTCCACTTTCCATAGTCCGAGATCCGATGGCTCAGAGCCCCTCTGCCAAAGATCAACGACCCAGATAAAAGAAGGAAGATTAAAAGTAGGAAGCGAAAAAGGGAAAAATCTCGGTTATAAAAGTTGGTAAACTCGACTTCTGCTTTCCACAGTCCGATATCCGACGGTCCAAAGAGCTCCTGCAAAGATCAACAGTGCGGAAAAAAAAGGCGGAGAGGGAAAAAGAAGAAAGAAAAAAACATAAGAATTTGTTCATGAAAATTTGAAGTTCCACATTCCATAATCCGCCAGATCCGACGGTTCAGAAAGGATTCCGCATAAATCAATGGACTAGGAAAAAGCGGGAAGTTAAAAGGAAGAAGCAAAAGGGTGGAGGTGGAAAGGGCCAAAATTTGGTTATAAAAGTTGGTATTTGGCACCTTCCACTTTCCGCTATCTTGCGGAAAGAGAGGAAAGGAGGAAAGCGAAAAACATATGAATTTGGTCGTAAAGGTTAGAAATTCCGCCTTCCGTGATCTGCAGGATCGACAATCCAGAAAGCTCCCGGTAGAAAAAGAGTGGAATCCCACTTTCCACTTTCTGCTAGATCGACGGTCCAGATATTTTCCACGAAGATCAACGGTGTGGAAGGGAGGGGAAAGGTGAAAAGAGGAAATATGAAGTTTTGATTATGAAAAGTCAAAATCCCGTCTTCCACTTTCCGCAGCCCACGTATTTACCTCATATCAATGGTTGGGAAGGTCTGTGTATAAGATCAACGGTGTGGAAAAGGGGAACATGTGCATGAGGTAAGAATACTTCTCAATATGTGGAACTTGGTAGGCCCTGCATATTTCAACGGCCTAGATCATCCTTGATCTCAGATATACGATAGAGGTTGATTTCACTGATACAACATGCAAGATGAAATTCAGAAGAGTGCTTGCACGATGAGAAACATGCATAAATGACGTGTCCCCTCCCCATTGGATATCCTGCTCGAAAACTGAAGATGCAAAGGTCATTTTTTGGAGCACAATGGTGCATTTTTCAATGGTCAGGTTCTAAGCAGATGAAGATCGACAGTCCAGAATGATTTCACTGGGTGAAGATGCAAGGATGAAGAAAAATGTTGTAGATTGACCAGAGAGGTTTTGACTATCATTTTCAGCAAGCGATCCCGAGTCCCTCTGTTACAATTCCCAAATTGATCCACCATGCATGTTCTAGCATTTTTTCCTGATTTGTTTTTGTAATCATGGAAAATCTCCCAGATAAGAATTTTTTAGGGTTTTGATTCCCACACTGTAACTAATTTTGGATCAGTTTCGAGGTTGGTCTCGAGAGCCCATGATACTATAAATATACCCTCAATAGAGGAAGACAGGGGTTGGAACCTATGAGATTTTGTGTTATGCATTTTGAGATCTATCATTAATGAAACTATAGAGCCGAATGCTGGTCTATTGCTGCAAATATTCCTATGTATTTCATAGTTATTGTCTATTATTTCCTTTCCCATGTGCTTGTCTTTCCTATTAAACTTGCCATTATGTGTTTTTCATATCTGAAATGAGTGTGTAATAGTTCAAAACTCGTATTGTTATGCTCTAGCTATTGTTTTAGGTATTCACCAATATTTCTTACCAAAGTTGATGCATAATTCATCTCATGGTGCTCGGTATTGATGGATTGTTCTCGTTTCTTCTTTATCACCAGACCAACAACATTTTAACTATAACCGAGTGCTACTTTGCCTTTTTAGAATTTCACCTACAAATTGTTCTGTGATTCATGAATATTTGTGACTCCATATCCCAATGTATGCTTTCCTTGTTTCAACCACAAACATAATCTGAATTTTATTTTAGTTTTATATCTGGCCTTGTTAAAAATCGGTGAGCGATCCCTCTCTAGGAAGGAGGAAACCAAATTTATTTATTTAAGTGGTTCCGTTGTTACCTTGGTATTTACCTTCTACAACCTTGGGTACATTCTGAGTGCTAATAACCACTTTCAAAATATTTTTTTCTCTTTATCCACTAATAGAGGACGTGGTTGCAACTAGGAATGATTGTTATAGAGTGGTTCCACACAAAGTATCTACCATTGACAGAGATAGTTTGGATAGGGACCTCATAAAGGATGACTTGTTTATAGCCTTTAGCTCTATGTAGAATGGTAAATATCTAAATATTGATGAACTAGTTTGAGAGTTCTACAAGGAAATGTGGAACAATGTTGGAGATGACTTAAGTTACATGGATGAAAAAGAATTTTCTATAGGATGTCTAATAGAGACTATTAATGAAGGGTTGATCAAGCTTATTCCAAAAAATTCTTCTGGAGATAGCATTGGGGGATGGAGGCCTATAACACTATTAAGTGTTTATTTAAAAATCATGGCTAAGGCAATGGCATTGTGAGTGAGAGAAGTTGAAAACAAAATTGTGCAAAAGGAACAAATAGGTTTTGTACAACAAAGGTTTATTCTTAACACAATCATTTCAGCTTGGGAGGCCATGGAGTGTGTTAGGGAATCTGGGAAACAAGACCTCATTCTTAAAACTGATTTTGATAAATCCTATGACATAATTGATTGGTATTTTATTATAGATATGTTGTTATGTTTGGGAGTTAGTTAAAAGTTTGTGAGGAGGGTCAACACCCTATTCTCTTCTACACAGGCATTTGTTGCAGTCAATTAATACACTTTCTCTAGGTATTCCTTTTCACTAGTCAATTAGACAAAGATTCCCTCTTGCTCCTTATTTCTATGTTTTAACTACCAATGCTCTTGGTTATTTTCTTGATTTTTCCCCATCAAAAGGGAATATTTGGGGAATTTCACTTCTTGATGATTATGAGATGGTTAATAATCACTTTTTATATGATTCTTTTCTTTTTATTCAGGTGGACTAAAAGTCAGTACCTAGCACTAGGGGTTTCTTGTCAATTTTATACAAGGAATTTGGGGCTAAGATAAACGATCATAAGACTGATTATTGGTTGATTGGTATTGATGAGCCTCCTAATTAGATCCCTCTTGCTCCCTCTTTCTTGGACCTTCATCCATCTATGTGTAATAGTAAGGTATCTATGTGTGGGGCTTTCTCCAATAGCTATGTGGGATTGATGTTTGGAGTGTTTGCAACATAGAATTCTCCTTTGGGAAAACAAAGAACTTCCATTTTATGCAAGAATGACTATTGTAAGTAGTATTCTTGAATATCTAGGACATACACATTTATTATATTTCTTATTGGCCTTCTAGTAGGGATCAATTTCATACATTGGAACAAATTTTGCATTTATAGTTGTGGTCCAAGTATGGTTGGGTTATGGGCCTTCCTATGGTACCCTGGCATGTTTGCATTATCCCCAAGGATGAAGGTGATTTGGTTTGATTGATATTTCCACCAAGGGAAATATTTTGGCTACAAAATGAGTGATTCAATGTCTAGAAGGAAGCTCTCCTTAGAAAGTATTATTGAGACATCGAATTCCCACAACATAACACAATGGTAGGATCAAGGAATCATTTGGATTCTATGATATTATTTCATCTCCTCATAATTTCAAGGTCTCAAGATATTTTATCATCAAAATTATATGGGCAACATGGAAGAAGGTGGTTAGCCTTATGAGGTGGAAAATGTTAGGTAGTTGGTTAGGAGGCGATTTGGTAGGAAGATTGGTATGGAGTTGGAAGGTGCAAGGCACATTTGTTTCAAAGATCCCTCGGTATGAAGTATAATGATTGAGTAAGAAAATGATATTTTATTGGAGGGATTTGTGGATTGCTACTACTCGAACTTGGAAGGAATGACAATCCATTGCTCGGAGTTTTCCTTACCTTCTATGGATAGACATGTTATTATGGAAGTTATCAACCTTATTCCACATGAGGACCTATTCAATATGAGTATATATATGCCTATGCCTTTTTGGCATGATTCTAACAGGTTGTACCTTATTCATAAACAACATGGGTTAGTCATGTTCACTAGTCATGGTGGGTGTCTAATGATGCAGAGAGAAGGTGGATCAAGAGATTACATAATGTGTAGTGATTTCAGGTGAGCTACAAGCTTCAAGGGTTTGCATGGCTAGTGATTTACCAAGGCCTTTCTACCAAGGCACGAATTGAAAAAGTGGTCTATTAGATGGGCTTTTCCCTTCCTGCCTCAAGTTGGAAATAATCAAGCATCTCTTATGGGAGTTATCTTTCACTAGGTCTTGTTGGGAGTCTAAGCATGCAACCTTTTCTTAAGGGAATTGAAATTGGAGAGCAGTTCTATTGGGTGATGTTGTGACTGTAGTATGATTTTCAGTCTGTGGTGTTTGGAATTACCTAGGGAATTCAACATTTTTTTTTTTATGGAATATTTAGTGCAAACATGTTTTTGAATAGGAGATTAGTTTTTTGGTTATGTTTTATCAGCTATAGAAAGTTGGGGTGTGAATGAAACTATTAGAGAAAGGTTTTCTGTTAATAAAAGAGGCTAAGGGATTGGACCCGCATATATACTATGATTTTATTGCTATTTTATTGTCTTTGAGAAAGAGATTATAGTTTTTTGGGGTGATTTTAGGATGCAAATGTATTGTCTCATATTTTCTCGTAAATATTTAATGCACATTTGAAGAAGTATTTTTCGAAAAAAAAACTAAGTTCAACAAATAATATACAGGGCTAGGGCATTACAGACATGTCCTCTTTAAAATATTCAAAATATTATAACATCATAATTACTAAAGGGTTTCCTTCACCTCTATTATATAAAAGAATTACTTCCCAAACTACATGTAGGAAAAATGATTTTCCACCTCCTTATATAATGAATGGTAATAGGAGAATATTACTCCATGATGCATGTGGGATAATTTTTTTAAATAATATTAGAGTTTCTGTTGCTAAATCTCTGTGGTGGTTAGTTGTTGATGTTTATGTCGGAGGAACCACAGTATCGAAATGACTGAGTCGACGTTTCGGATCCATATCAGGATCCATCTTCAGGACAATGTCGTGAGTTCTTTATGACTTCATTTGATATGTTGTGAGTGTTTTCATAGTCACACATGTGAGAATATGGGGGCTACTGGCTTAGTGAAGTTGAGGTAGTAGGCACATGAGAAACTGGTTCCCATTGCTCAAGTGTGTGTGTGTGTGTGAGAGAGATGGGATAATTTTTTTAAATAATATTAGAGTTCTTTATGACTTCCTTTGCTATGTTGTGAGTGTTTTCATAGTCACACATGTGAAAATACGGGGGCTACTGGCTTAGTAACATAGGAAATAAACCACAGTATTTCAGCATGCAAGTCATAAACGATAAATGTATCAAGTAACAATAAGATTTTTTCCTTTCACAAATAGGAGTAATACATGAAATAAAAATTTTATTTTATTAAAAATATTTGGATAATTACATAGAAAGGGAATACCTCAAACTATTTGGGAGCTTGTAGCTAGGTTGAGTATTGTTCTCCAAGATTCGCCTAGTCTATTCTCTCCCGCATTGAGTCACAAGGGTGTCACAGCTCAATCGGAGTGAAATGATGGAAGGTAACAAAGGGATACAAGCTTCATTGGGAATTTTGGTAGAGTACCAATGCAAATAAAATGGAGATGGAGATAATGGAACCTTCATACCATATATGTAGGGAAATATTTAGAGTTTCGTTTTGAATACCACCATGGTTTTTCTTTTACTGTTGGTAACATTTGAATTTAGGAAGGATTTCATTTTGGTGTGAACTTTCCCCTTGTTTTGTTTTGTGGATTTTTGTATTAATTTGGTATTATTCCTTAATTTGGTGAGATAATTCCTCTTTTTGCCACAAGGGGGTCCATGACCTATGGTTATTTTGGTTTTTTTATGAATAGAGGTTCATATGGTAGGTTTTAGGTATGAAAATGAATTTATGGAATGTGTTAAGTATATTATGATGCATGGACAAATTTTGTGTGTTAACACTACACATCATTACACTTGTAATACCTTCCAACATTGCAATTGAATATGGGGGTAAAGTATTGATCCCTTAATCATTAACGTGCCTTATATTTGGTAAGAATGAAAACTCCAATGAAACATGAAGGAGAAGAGAAAATCAAATGGAAGAAATAATCTAGGAATAAAAGTGAGATAAACTTAAGCAACCAAAATAGAAAGAACAACAAATAAAAGAAACTAAAAATCATATTAGATAAAATAATAGTATTAGAACAAGAAGAAAATAAACCTATCCTACTAATTTCATTTTCTCTCCTTTTGGTTCAGGGGTTGTGCATTATATACATGTCCTGCATTCAAGTCATCCAATGTTCTTGCAAAGAAACTTACATTGCATGATCTCTAAAGTAGATTTGTGATTTAGGATTCACGTCATCCAATGTTCTTGCAAAGAAACCTACATTGCATAATCTCTAAAGTAAAGTTGTAATTTAGGGTATTCTAAATGACAAATAACTACAAGAAATGGACCTTTTATGCGGTAAAAGAAAAAAAAAGAACTAACTTGTTTATCAAATACAATAGTTTTCTCTCAATCAACAATGTTCAACTAGCTACACTCAGATTGAGAGAAGCATCTTGGTGCATATAGCACCGATATGCTATGCTTTTTGGTAGTCTAGTTTCATTTTGCGAGGAACAAATAAACGTATACATTTAATGCAGAAATCTCACAGGAAAATATATAATATAATTCAAATAATAATTCTAATGATGTGATTTTATTAAAAAAATTGAAGCAAACTGATTGCACTGAACAACCTAGTATGAGAGAGATGTTGTCACATAACTTATCATTATGTAATGTTACCAAACATAAAATGTAATTAAAAAAATCATGTTGGATCATAAAATACAAAATAATTAAAACCAAATAAAAATTATTTTAAAATATCCATGTCTACTAATGAAGCAAATATGGCTGCAAGTGTATATGTATTACACGTGTAGATCATCAAATTGTCATAGTTCTTAAAGTTTGTCGATCATTTTACAAATTATTCTCATCTACTTCAAGTTGAAAATAGAAAAGGATCTCAAGGACTTCAGAATTTATGGAGAAATTAACATCCTCTCTTAAAGGATCTCAAGAATTTAAGAATTTATGGAGAAATTAACATCCTCTCTTAAACATGGTTGCAATGATATCTAGTCCAAGCTGTGCAATTCTCAGATGAATGTCCTCAAATGTACTTTTCTGTCCTTTCTGACCATGGACTTCAAGCTTTGGATTTCCCACATTCTCATTCTCATAAAAAACATTGAAACACATGAACAAGGCACTCTATTAAATCTCAATTTCTGAGAGTTCGAGCTAATGGGAAACCATCAATAAGTATATTTTTTTATCAGATAAAGACCCATTTCAAAGGCCAAATAATTATGCCATGCTTCCTCTTTTGGTTTAGGCATTTGGATTTCCTAAGGGCCATGAATGTCCTAGCTCTCCATTCTCTGCCTATGCATTGAATTACAACATTAACCAACACATCTGAGTGAGCCCCCAGAAAACATGATATTAATTTTTGGTCTCTTCATAGAATAACAACTCCATGATTCAAATCTTCGCTATTGGTATATGTTGCATTCCTTTCATTAAACTGAATCAAGGAAATGACAACCCCAACTCTTTTAAGATATTCTGAGCAAATAGTATTTCCAAATACTTGAAAGGTTTTAGCAGCCAGTGCATAAAAAATTACAGAGACTACTCACAACACGGTTGTATCGATTTTCATATATCCATCAGTATCAAAGAAATCATGCTCAAGAATTGATCTTATCCCTATGATCACATGAAATCACATGGAATTTTTTCCAATGATGTTTAATGATCTGAGGTCAATGACATCAATAGACCTCATCATTTATTTGCAGAGATTAGTTATATCTTATTTTATGTAGTCCTTCCTTGATAAAATTATTTTTCTTCCACATTGTCATCCAACGATTTTGTCTTATCAACATTTCCGACATGTGATTACATGCGTCTAAATATTGCTTTATTTACCCTTCATTCAGAATTATAGCATACTCTCTAATTACTTCCAATAAGCATACACAACCTACATATCACTCAGATCAATCAGTACAATCAAGTTTTCAAGCATAACTCTTCAACTAGTGTTCCAAAAACCAAGCATTTCCATATATAAATTCATCTACAGATTTGATCAGCCATAGATGGCACATTTGTAGAGTAAGATACAACAAATAAAACATGAATACACATATTTCAAGATGCCACCAATATTATATCTCAAAATCAAGGAGAATACACCATTTTCCAAGCAGTTAGACCATCAAATCTACATCCAACCATTGATACATGAACCATGTATATCAACATTAAACAATTTATCCATCAAGGGTGTTATAGCAGCAATGGAAACATCATATAAACATATAAATTAACATAAAATAAGTCACTTATCTTATCAAGAGGCAATTGAGATCAATTGATCTGTGTACCACCTAGCCTTAGGCATTGCCTCTTGAAATTTTACCTAGGAAGTGTTTCTCCATTCATTTGTGCCTTGGGGTGGACAAGGACACTATAAATACGGTCCCTTGCATTTTTATAAATTGAGATTGACTTTATGATTATAAAGTCATTTTATATAATGAAGTTGAGTTATAAAAGTTAAATGTGACTTTAATGAGAATTAAATGTGGGTGTGTATTAAATGTCTCATTTATTATTTTAAAAAAAGTAATTAAATGCTTTTTAATTAGGAAAAAGTGAGATTTGATCTTGGCCCTAGATCTAATCTAAGTTTCTTTTAATTTTGACCATTGGATTTGAGATGGTGGTTTCTCAAACAAAAAGGCTAGGGAAAGGCTCAACCTAATTCATTATTCACATTCCAAAGAGAGAATTTTTTGGGGAGGATAGAGAAAGAGAGAAGAAGAGAGAAGAGAAGATAAACCCTTGATTTCTTCTAGAGAATAAAATTGACACATTTTCAAAGAGAGAAGGAAAAGTTGAAGGGAAATATTTTCAAGGTAAGTGTAGTAGGAGAGAATCTGTAATATACTATACCATACAACAACATACGTTCCAATGTAAAAGGTCATACAACACATTTAAAGCATGCCATATAGTTTAGATTTGGCACAATTTTCGAGGTGAGGAGCAGGCATGAATTTTGAGGAGGGTATAACATTTAATGATGTCCATATGCTAGGAAGAAACATGCATGAATTTTAAGGGCCATATAACCACACATGTGAGGTTGTACAACATGAATTTCAAGGAAGTCATATGACGATTTTGTCAGTGAGATGTTGGCATGAATTTTGAGAAAGGAGATCAACACTGTTGGTTTTTATTTGTATTTTTCCTGAAGAAATAATAAAATCTCTCATATAGGTTTTCCCTTCAGGATTTTTTCCTTGGACCATTTTGGTCAAAATTCCAAGTCTAAAAATTTCACGTGTATGGATGAAATAGTTTTCTAAGATTTAAAAATTTAGGCTGCCAAGAAAATTTATGAGTTTGCAAAAGTTGAAATTATCTCATGTGTTTCAAATTTTCAAGTTAATTTTTTAGTTTTTTATGAACATCCATACTCAGGTTTGGGCATTAAACCATATGCAGTGAACTGAAACAGAAATTGGGTTGTGGTTACAAAAATATTCATGGTATCAGAGTTGTGTTTAAGGATGAAAATAAAACTCAAAAATAAATTTCAGACTTGGAGAAATAAGGAAAAAAATGGGTTTGAGAAGAAACATGTTTCTTGGACTGATTTTTTACTATGGATACCGGCCTTAGGATAGAGGACAGGTTGGATGGAGTGGTATATTTTAGCCCATGAAAGGATAGAATAGTGTTAATATTGCAAGATAGTGAACTATAGGAGATAGTAAATAGTACTACAACTAATCCAGTGACGGTTCCTACAAATGCAGTAGCTAAAGACATGTTTGACAAGAAGGACATAAAATCTAAAAGAATCCTTCCTGATGCAATAAAATACCATGTGATTCCAGATGTGTTAGGTAAAGACTATGCTCATCAGATGTGGATTGCTTTGACTAACCTTTACCATAGTTCTAATGAAAACCAAAAAATGGTGTTAAGGGAGAAGTTAAAGAGTATTAGGATGAACAAGGGTGAGAACATGACCACTTACCTCACTAGGATCACACCAGTTCGTGATGAGATTGGAGCAGTTGGGGAGGTGATAGAGGGTGTCGAGTTGGTACGTACCTCCTAGAGTGTCATGACGAAGCCATGGGTTGTATTCGTGGAGTCAATGGTTTCTTGAGAGCACATGCCTTCACGGGATCTTCTTTAGAACGATCTCATTCAGGAGGATACCAACATAGGGTATGTACAAGGGAGTACAGCTCACAACAAGGAAGATGAGGAGAATGTGGAATTAGTAGATAAGGGTAAGAAGAAGAAGTCCAAGAATGTTTCTAAGGGTGGAAGCAAGTAGTACGATGGCGAGAAGGACATGAGCAAAGTGAAATGTTTTTCTTGTCAGAATTTTGGGCATTATGTTGGACAATGCCCAAATAAGAAGAAGAAGAAACAAAATAAAACAACTTCCATAGAGATTGATGAGTATGCTGTTATATTTGAGAGAGAGTTTTCTCTCTTTGCTAGTGGTTGTAGAGAGAGGGAATCATCCATCACCAACAGGGATATTAAGGACCAGACTGAGCATTCAATGATTGTTGGGAATTCACTGAGTGATTCCACTACTTCCTCTACATGGTACATTGACACTGAAGCTTCGAGTCATATAACAGGTGTTCAAGACATGTTCACAGATATTTCAGAGCTAATATTGGAGTTGGAGGTCGTATTGGGTGATGATATAGTGGTGAGAGAAGTTGGGCGTGGGAAAATTTGTTTTGATAGGGAGTCCATGGATCCCATGTTACTGAGGGATGTCTTGTATGTCCTTGGGCTAACGAAGAATATTTTTTGGTTTACATGATTAAGGACAGAGGTGTTGGGGTATATGTCCTTGATGGTAAAGTGTATATCTTTCCCAGAGTAGAGGGATCGTCTACTTCATATGCGATAAATTGTACACGATTCTCTTCAATCCACATCATGAATTGGCACAAACAGAGAACAATAGCGAGTTGTGTGAGTTATGGCACAAGAGGATGTCCCACCTTCATCATTTATCTTTGAGGATGTTGAGATACATGGCAACAGGTTTTCCAAATTTAAACACATAATAGAGTGGTGTATGTAGAGGGTGTTATTTAGGAAAGTACACCAAGACTGTTTTTTCGAGCAGTGACATCATATCATAGGGAGTTCTTGATTTGATTCATTCAGACTTGTGTGGAACCATGTATTCTGCCTCATTGATAGGTTTTTAGTACTACATCATGTTCATCGATGATTATACTAGGAATACCTAGATCTACTTTCTAAGAAGTAAGAAGCCAGAGGAGGTCTTTATTTGGTTCCAATAGTTCAAAGATCTTGTGGAGAACCATACAGGAAAGAATATCAAGGTGATCTGATCAAATAATGGGGCCGAGTATACCTCCAATGAAATCGATAAGTTTTGTAGATAGGAGGGATTTAGGAGGTAGTTGATAGTTCCTTACACTCCACAACAGAATGGAGTGGCTGAAAATAAGAACCGTGACATAGTGGGTGTAGCTAGATCCATGGTGAATGATCGAAGTCTTCCTTTATTCCTATGGGCTAAGGAATGCAACACAACTATTTTTGTTTCGAACAGAAGTCTTCACCATGCCTTGGGGTGAAAAAATCCTAAGGAGATGTTGACCGAGAAGAAGTTTGCGATAGGCCACTTCTGCATTTTTGGATGCCCTACATATTCTCATGTCCCTTATGAGAAGAGGACAAGGTTGGAGGCTACTGGAGAGAGGTTTTTTTTGGTTGTCTATGATGAGACTTCAAAGGATTTTTGTATATGCCTTCTTGCACATAGGAAAGTTGTGGTGAGGAGGGAGGTGAAATTTGAGGAGAAGCGTGCCTTTAGAAATTCTTGGGAGTCAAAGAAGGAGGAACAACATGTTACTACTCCACAAGTGACAACATCACATAGTTCAAATAGTCAGAGAATGGGGTCACAGGTCTTAGGGGTGATTGGGCCATAGGTTACAGGTTCATTACTTTTAGGGACACAATCTACAAGGACTTCTGGAATAAGGATAGGTTCACGTATCACATGTTCACAGTTTTAAACTTCATGTGATTCAGGAACACATGGTCTAGTTTTAGGTTCACCAGGTATAGGACCTCAGACCACAGGTACTTCTTCAGGGAGACAATCATTAGATGAGGATGTAGAGGAGGGTCTGCATGAGGATTCTACTTCCAAGAAGAGAAATCCAAGTTGTCTTAAGGATCTTGTGAAGGAAGCTGAGGAGTCTGTGAGGCCACCTAGGAGGGAGGTCAGAGAGAGCATCGCACCAGAGAGATTTTCTAGTTACATGGAAGATGTGACCAGATTGTGTGAGTCTAAGATTTCTACTTATGAGGATGCATACAAACATCAGGTTTGGATAGATTCCATGATCAAAGAGTACAATTCCATAATGAAGAATGATGTGTAAGAGGTTGTTCTAAGACCAGAGGGCAATTCAGTTGTGGCTTCCAAGTGGCTCTATAAAATCAAGCATGTTGTAGATGGAAACATCAAGAAGTATAAGCTCTATTTGTAGTGTGTGGGTTCCCATAGGTAGAGGGAGTTGATTATGATGAGACCTTTGCACTAGTTGCTATATTTTCTTTAATCAAAGCAGTGGTATAAATTATTGCAGAGATGGGTTGGAGGATTCATCAGGTGATGTGAAGATTGATTTCCTTAATGGTCTTTTATAGGAGGAGGTATATCTAGAGAAGCCATAGGGATTTGAGATTCATGATAGGGAGTCTCATGAGTGCAAGCTACAAAAGGCCTTGTATGTTCTGAATCAAGACCCTCGGGCTTGGTACTCGAGGATTGATTCATATTTTCTTTCAATTGGGTTTTAGAAGAGTGAGGTTGATCCCAACCTATACTTAATTTTGGTTGGAGGTGATCCACTCATTCTTCTATTATATGTTGATTATTTGTTCATTAAAAGAGGATAGCACCTGATTGAGACATGTATGAAAGATCTTGCTTCAAAGTTTGAGATTACGTAACTTGGGTTGATTCATTACTACTTGGGCATGGAGGTGTGGCAGGAGGACGGGGATGCTTCCTAGGGAAAGGAAAATAAGATGCAAATGTTCTAAAGATATTTCAAATGGATGAGTGTAGGACCATGTACACACCCATGATCACCAACTGGAAGAAGCTTCATGCTTCTAAGGGAGAGTTGGTGGATCCTACCTTGTATCGTCAAATTATTGGTTCATTGATGTATTTGGTCAACACCAAACCAAATATGAGTTTTGCGGTGAACACTCTTAGTTAGTTCATGGTGGAGCCAAGGAGAGTGCACTTGACAACCACAAAAAAATTGAGATACCTTGTTGCAACAGTAGACTTTGATCTAGACTACATGAGGTCAGGTGGGGTGGGATTGGTTGGTTTCACTGATTCAGATTGGGAAGGAAGTGCTTCGAACTAGAGGAGAAATTACGCTTGCTGTTTCAAATTGGGCTTGACAGTTGTGTCATGGTTTAGTCGGAAGCAAAAATCCATTGCATTGAATTATACCGAGGTTGATACATGGCATACCGTCAGGCTAGTTGCGAGGCATTGTGGCTTCGTAAGTTGATAGAATTATTTGGTCAAAAGATGATGCAGACTATTATTCATTGTGATAATTAGAGTTGCATCAGGCTCTCTGATAATTTGGTGTTTCATGACAGGTCAAAACATATTGAGATCAAATATCACTTCATTAAAGACTATGTTCAGAGAGGAGTTGTGGAGTTGCAGTACATTTATACTAATGATCAGGTAGCATACATTCTCACGAAGTATTTAGGAAGAGGGAATCATATTCATTTTAGAGACAACACGGGGGTGGTGAAGAACACTTTCCTCAGTAAGAAGGAGTACTGAAATTTTACCTAGGAAGTGTTTTTCCATTCATTTGTGGCTTGGGGTGTACAATGACACTTTAAATGTGGCCTCTGAAATTTTCATAAAGCGAGATTGACTTTATGAATATAATCACTTTATAAAATGAAGTTGAGTTATAAAATTTAAAAGTGAATTTAATGAGAATTAAGTGTGGGTGTGTATTAAATGTCTCATTTATTATTTAAAAAGGTAAGCAAATGATTTTTAATGAGAAAGAGTGAGATTTGATCTTGGCCCTAGATCTCATCTAAGTTTTTTTTAATTTTTTTCATTGTGTTGACAAAGTTCTATTGACATGGGTTCACTTCGCACTACTATCAACAACTACCGACATAGATTCCCTAAACATTGGCCCAGAAAGGATTTACCCTTCCCAGCAACACCTGCAAAGCTGGTGTAGTCTCACCCGAGATGTCTGAGGGAGGGATGCAGGAACCATGTTTCCGTAGTGGGAAGAGGACTTCACACTATATTTTACCCAATCACAACATTACCCAGAAATCCAGGTTCATTATTAACCAGATCTACTTACCATCATTTTTTGTAATCATATTAAAACAAACTCAGATCGACAAAGACATCAACATACATTAAATCACTAAGTACCGCAAGAATTTGCATCATTCATAGTTAAAGAGAAAACATAAATATAGTGTAATCATTCATTAACTCTTCTGATCCATGGTAGAGGTAACTCAATTAATGCATAACCTACGGAATTCATAGGTTAACTATTTTCAGAAACAACTCATTCCACGGGACAAGGTATTACAACATAATTTCCATTCAAATTCAATTTAAAAGATAGCGTCTTTGTAACATCAACACCAGAAAGGAACCATAAAAAGACAAAAACATTCCTTAGTTGATTAACCTTCGGTCTAAACCAGACAAAATATCGATAGATAGATCCTTCGGTGAAAAATCTTGGATAGATCCTCTTTTGTTTACAATCCTAAATCTACTTATAGGCTTGCTAAGCCATTACAAAATGATCCACTTTGACCAATCTATAACTAATTCAACCAAAATATCCTATCTTATATGTTTCTTCCTCCGCCACAATTGAATTTTATCTTTGTCAACATCCTCCTTGTCGGTGGAGGTAGCACACTTTGCGTGCTCCAACCCCTTGCCAACAGGCCCCCAATACAAACTTGTGACTTGCATGTTAGGATTATTTAATCCTCCCTTGACCATATATAGTCTTTGATCATCTTTCCTAACTTAGGGAGACATTATTATTGTACTAGAGTGTGGGGAACACATATAGGGGTTAACTTCCACTTACTGCATGTTCATCCAAGAGTTTAGGTGCCTATGAGACTATTCCCTATATTATAGGAGCCACTCTGAATGCCACTAGCAGCCTCCATCAGTTTGTGGTAGGTAGTCAGTTATGTCGAGTCAACATTCAGTTACATTCAGTTATATCACTCTAATTTAGTCTCGTGCCTATTTTACATGGTTGCATGGGGAAGTGGCTCCTTTTTCCACCTACCTCATAAGTTTAACTAGTTTAACTGATTGTTGGACTGATTTAGACATAAGGAGTTAGACTAGTAGTTTCCATGCAGTGATTTAGACACTCCTAGTTAGCCAGTCAATCAAGTTTAGTTGGTAGATTCAAATCTCATACACATGATTCGATTACTACTTATTGTAACACCATTGTATACAACTGGATTAATGAATATTAATGTTGTAATTTACTAATCAATTCTTATTAGATTTATCTGAAATTTGTCTTGTCCAGTGTACATTGTTCTTACTATTCCACTACACAATTCTACCTTTCAATTTCTCTCATTTCCTGTAGATCAATGGTTCAATAATTCAAACATGGTATCAAAGAATAGGTTTCAGGTTCAATTCCCCTGAGCTACACCGGAGGGGGGGTGTTGGAGTATCGGTACAACCGCATTGTATAACAACCGCACCTCTAGGAATATAAAAATGTGGCCTAGCCGCCAATACCGATGATAGGGCCTTGTGCTTGGTTTCAAATGTTCATCACTATTTGCAGGTTTTGGTGCAACAGAAAACCTTACATGGTATCGGAGTTGAGGTATCAGGTTCAATTCCCATGACCAATGTCAGAGGGGGGTGTTGGAGTATCGATACAACCGCATGGTATAACCACCGCACCTCTGGGAATATAAAAATGTGGTCTAACCACCACTCTTGATGATAGGTCCTTGTGCTTGGTTTCAAATGTTCATCAATATCTGTAGGTTTTGGTGTAACCGAAAACCTTACATGGTATCAGAGCATAGGGCTTAGGTTTAATTCCCTCGAGCTACGTCGAAGGTGGGGTGTTGGAGTATCATTACAACTGCATGGTATAACTGCCGGACCTCTGGGAATATAAAAATGTATCCTAACCGCCACTCCTGATGATAGGTCCTTGTGCTTGGTTTCAAATGTTCATCAATATCTATAGGTTTTGGTGTAACATAAATTATTAAACCGTTGATCTATAGGGAATGGGAGCAATTAAAAGGTAGAATTGTGCAGTAGAATAGTAAGAATGATGTATATTGAAAAAGACAAATTTTAGATAAAAATGATAAGAATTGGTCAGTAAATTACAACATTAATCTTCATTAATCTGAGCAGTATACAACAGTGTTACAATAAGGAGAATTCGAATCATGTGGATAAGATTGAAATCTACCAACTAAACCTAACTGACTGGCTAACTAGGAGTGACTAAATCATTGCATGGGAGCCACTAGTCTAACTTTGGATAACTAAATTAGTCCAAAAATCAGCTAAACTAGTTAAACCAGTTAAACTGACAAGGTAGGTGGAAAAAGGCGGCACTTCCCCATGCAACCATGTAAAAATGGCACTAGACTAACTGAGAGTGATCTAACTAAATGTAATTGAAGGTTGACTAATCATAACTAGTGACCTACCACAACCAATTGATGATGGTTGCTGGTGGCACTTAGAGTGTCTCCTAAAATGTAGGGAATGGTCTCAAAGGCACTTAAACTCATGCATGAACATGCATTAAGTGGAATTTAACCTCTATATGTGTTCTTCAT